>PVLD010016711.1:11171-44211 GCA_004027595.1 Dinomys branickii | reverse complement strand
TGACCTGGGTGAGGTGTGTAAGACTGCTCCCCCACCCTCCCAGGGTTCCCTGCAGGTATAGGGATGGATCTCCTCCCCCACTCGGTGATCTGGTCGCGAGCGCCGATATCTCACCAGTTATTGGAGTCCCTGCAGGCATGAAGGTTCCAAGGTGCCAGTCTATCCTTTGGGGCTTTCTGCGCGGCTCGCCCGATGCGCAGGAAACGTGAGACCGCTGGGCGTTGCCGCCGCCAGAGAGCCGATCTCTGTCGGGAGTCGCCGGAGAGCTGCGCCGGGTCGGGGGGGCGGGAGGGATCGAGCTGTCTGTATTCTCGGGGCCCCAGGACCCAGCAAATCCCTCTCTCCCGCGCGGCTCGCCCAACACACGCGAAACGTGGGACTGCCGGGCGTCTCCGCCGCTAACGAGCCGATCTCTGTCGGGAGTCGCCGGGGGGCTGCGCTGGCTCGGGAGGCGGGAGGGATCGAGGCTTCCGTGCTCTCAGGGCGCTAGGATCTAGCAAATCCCTCTCTCCGCTTCCGGCGGCGTTTGGGGCCCTCCAGGCGTCTCGCCCGACACGCGCGAAACGTGGGATTGCCGGGCGTCTCTGGTTTCTTAACTATAATAATAGTTAATACAGTAAGTATTGTTATCTTTAAAGTAGTTACTCAGGGTGAAAGATATGAGATTCATGTATGTTATAGATTGCATTGTATTAAAAAAAGGAATTGTCCTTTTTTGTTAGATAGTAGAACAACATTGCATGTACAAAATACCAAACATCTTGTCTGACTACCTTTTGAAATGCATCTAAGTCATTTATAGTTTTTAACAAATACAAGCTAATGTGCCGTAAATACACATGTATGTGTTGTGTATGTGTGCATGTATAAGTTGCTATTTTACCCAGACTGAGCCCACTGGGACATATGGTCATTGTTTATTTCTGTTTACGTTTTTGAGAAATTGCCAAACTGTTTTTCAAAGTGGCTATACTCACAAGTGATGTATGAGATGTGATCAAAAGATACATCAAATGTTTTAATTACACTAGTTATTACAGTAAAAGACACATTGCCATAATCTACGTCAAAATACTTCCCCTCACTTCAAGCACTTACACAATTGTTCTTGCCAATTTCTGAAATGGTTCTTTGCTTCAGATGCTCTTTCCTGAGGATCTTTAGTTGAGCTATTGTGGTTACCTTGATACCCTGAACCCATTCAAAATGTTTACCTTCCACGATCATTTTCAGTTGGAGGAAAAATCAAGATTTTCATGGTAGCAAACATGGTGAATAAGGTGGAGGAGGACTTGCTGTAATATTTTTATTTTAAAAATGTTTTTATTTAACAGAAACTGCTATAAAAAATTTTAATTGAGGCAGCCAGGAAAAGGCACTTATGAAAGAGGACTTCCAGAACTGCTTCAGAAAGTGGCAAGGTAGATGGAATAAATGTGTTTGAATCAAGGGGGAATATTTTGATGGGAGTAATGAGTCTTGTACTATAATAGTTTTTGCAAAATTTAAGCATTCACTGTATTTTATGATCACATCTCATCTGAGAATTCCAATTGCTCCACATCCTTGGCAACACTTGGCATGAGTAAATGTATTAAATTTTAGCTGTTCCAAAAACTCTGTAAGAGTTTAATTACTAATTAATTAATTTACTCTAATAACTACTGATATTGAGCATCTGTCTATGCGCTTGCTTACAAATCATACATTTTTCTTTAGTGATACCTGCTCAAATCTTTTGCCCATTCTTTTCTTTCTTACTATTGAGTTTTGAGTTCTTTCTACTTCTGGACACAACATCCTTATCAGTATACGCTTTGTAAAATGTCCTCACAGGCTGTGTTTTCATTTTAATTCTCTTTATAGTGACATGTGAGGGGCAGACCTTTTAAAATTTGATGAAGTTCGATGTATGTTTCTTTTAAATATGGCATGCTATATATGAAGTACCTAAAAAAACCTTACCTAATCCAAATTCATGAAGCATATGTTCTCTTCTTGAAGTTTTATAGTTTAGATTTTCTGTTCCATGATCTGTTTTGAGTTAATTTTTTAGTACAATGTAAGAGATGGGTTGATGATCATCCCTTGGTATATGAATATCAAAATGTTCTCAGCACCATAATTTTAAACCATTCTCTTTCTATACTGAATCATCTTTGCACTTACGAAATTATCCATATCTGTGTAGACTCTTCTGTTCCACTTATTTGTTTATTGTTTATGGTGCCAATATCACACCATCTTGATTTCTGTGGCTTTTATAATAATATCTTAAAATCAGAGAGTGTTAGAGGTTTTTTTCAAATATGCTTTTATTTCTCTAAGTCTTTTGAATTTTCATATGAATTTTAGAATCTGCTTGTCAAATTTACCAAACAATGTGCTGGAATTTTTATTAGGATTATACTGAATATATATCTCAATGTGAACATTTAACAATAAGAATGTTCTGGCCCGTGATTATGATATATCTCTCTATTTGTTTAGGTGTTCTTAAGTTTCAGTAATGTTTTGTGGTTTTCAAGCCAGAGACCTTTCACATCTCTTGTTTAGATAATGTATGTGCCTAAGCATTTCATATTTTTAGGCTTTTGTAAATAACATTATTTTAATATCAATTTCTCATATTCAATTGAGTTTGTGTAGATTGCATCTGATTTTCTATCTAGACAACAATGTTATCTGTAAATAAATAAAATTTTACTTCCTTTCCAGTATAGATTTTCCTTTTTCTTTGAGACAGGATCTTGCTCTGTAGTCCAGGCTGGTTTTTTACTCCTGAAGATCCTTCTGCCTCAGCCTCCCAAGTGCTGGGATTATAGGCCTGTGCCACCAATCCAGTCTCTAATTTACGTGGGTTTTAATATTTAATTCTTGGCTCATTGCCTTTAACAGAATCTGTTATATGATATAGAATAGAAACTGTTAAAGCAGACAGCATTCTCTTAGAGTTGGAGTAAAACTACGTCTTACATCACTGTAAGATTAAGATAGTTTTGAAAATATATGGTTTTATATATATTTTTTAGAATAAATAGAAAATCTTAAAATGATCTTTAGTATCTATTAGGATGATCACATCTCCTTTACTTTGTAAAGTATGCTAATATAATGGATGAAACTGTCTTATTGTCAAAAATTAAACCAAACTTGCATTCCTGGAATAAACCCTAGGTGGGTCATATTCTTTATATATTCTGTTCGATTTCATTTGCAAAATTTCATCTAGAAGATTTATTTACACCTATGTTCCTGATGACCATCTGTGAGACCACTATTGTATTACTTTGATTTTAAAACCTACGTAAAGATATTATAGGAAAATTATATTCTAACAGCCCCCTAAATTTTCTTTTCCTGTAATGTCTTTATATGGGTTTTGTATCAAATAATATTTGCTTTATAGGAACAGTTAAAAACATGCCCTCTTTTTGACTTTCTGGAATTTGTATAGAATTGGTATTATACTTTTAAAAATATAATTCAAGAATGAAAGTATCTAAGTGGAGTTTTTTGTGGGAGAGTTTTTAACTATAAATTCAATTTCTTTATTAGCTACAGGAGTATTTATGTTTGTGTTACTATTTCATGTGGAGTAAACTGTGGTAGTTTGTGTCTTTCAATAAATTTGCTTATATCATTTAGATTGTCAAGTTATTAGCATAAAATTTACTTAATATTTCCCCTACTATCATTTTTATATTGTACAAACTATAATGTTGTCTCCTTTCATTTTCAATATTGATTATTCATTTCCTCGCTCTTTCCTTCTGATTTTTCTAGGTTAGATTAATTTAACATGAATTTGCTGATATTTTTAAAGAATCACTCATTGTTTTCTTTTCTTTGATTTTTCTATTGTTTTATCTTTTCCATTTCATATGCCTCTTCTTGGATGTCTATGACTTCCTTTCTTTTATTTGCTTTGAATTCAACTTGCCCTTTTTATTCATTTCTTTTTAGCAGACACTCATGTAATTGCTTTGAGACTTTTGTCTTCTTTTTCTAATGTAACCACTTGATGCTACATATTTTCCTCTAAGTGCTAAGTTAGTGCCACACGACTAATTTTTACTTCATTTATTTCAAAATACTTTTTACCTTTCTCTTTGAGCTCACCCAAGATGATCTGATAATTATCAAATTTGATAACTTCATTGTTACTATTTTATAAGTAAGTAGAGAAATGGGGCAGAACATAATAAAAATTATCTTTATTTCAGATGAAGCCATTAGGAAGGATTTTTGGTAGGAGGTGACATTATACTGAATAGTAGAAAAGTGAAAAGGAGTCAACCGGGTAGAGACCTGATGCCTTTCCAATACTACAAAGTAGGAGAGTGAGCTGTATGGATAGAGGATTTTCCTGTTTGGACTGACCACAGGTCTTAAAGTCAAGGTAATGGGCCAAGTGACCTGCCTGTAAGTAAGGGTTGCCATCCTACGAGTTCTATACTTGTTAAATGATTGAGATAGTGTTCCATCCTTAAAATTAAATTCTTTATTTTTTTGTTTTACTTCCATGGTGCTGGGAATTTACTCCATGCCCTTGCACATCTTAAGATGTACCAAATACTGATCTGCATCTCTAGCCCAATTAAATTCTTTATCTTTGAAACATTTCCATGAGTGACCACTGGATTATTATTTTTATTTCTTTCAAATGGTTTTAAATACTCTAAAGAAACTTCCCAGATTGACTTCAAATAACTGATTTATAGGAAATCTAATTCTTTGTCTCTTTCTTTTCCTTCTCCTCCCTGAATGGATTTTTTCTTTTTATTCTGGTGACAAGATTCAATTGATAAATCATGGACACAATCTGGTGCCATCTACTTTCAATTTTATTCTTTTTCGCCACAAAGGATTTGTGTGATGGAAAATGTTCTCCAGTCAGCCGCAGCTGGCTCCAGTATGAGAGTGAGCTAGTAAACATCTGTTAAAGACAGCTGAAGACGTGCCTCTCTTAAATTGTTTTCTCCAAACTGCCTCACTAAGGAATTGTTCTCCTAATCTCTGGAAATCTTTTTTTGGACTTTTTCCTCCCCCTTGGCTCTCTGAGCTTTCATCATCTCTTCCAGTTCTGTCCCAGAGTGAAAGATTCACAGCTTGTATATTTCTCTAGTGTCAGTTTTGGGAACTCTTAGAGAAGGTTTTCTTTTTACCAGTGGTGAGGACCCAGATCTTAGGCTCTTGGACCATAGCTTCACCCTCTATCTTCCTATTGGCAGGGATGTTTTTGCCCATCCCTTGGGAGCAACCAAGAAGCCTCCTGGAATGAACCAAGCAGATATGTCACCATGAATGCAGTTCTTGGGATGGAGCCACTCAAAAAGTGGTTAAAATTTCTGTCCTATGTGGGTTGTCTTTCTTTAAATGCAGAAGGAGGTAGTTCTCTCCTAGACTTTAAATATCTTGAGGAAAACTCCTACCTAAGATTTTCTCCCTGACAGTGGAAAGCAGGAACAATTATGCTCTTTTCCCCATTACTCCTTGGCTAGTAGAGAAGGAACATGAGATTCCCATGTTTTCTTTCAACCTGCTTATTTGCTCCTTCCCAAAGCAAGAGGATGACTGCTGTGAGTCTTTCACTGAATCACATTTAATAGCAGGTCGGGTGAGAGTGCCAAATGCATTCCACAGGGCACACATGGTATTGTTTCTTAGTTCCTTGGCTCCACACTCTGTCAGGGGATATGCAGACTCACGGTCTTCTGTCCTCCTAGAGTAAATGCCAGCAGTAAACTCTCAAGGGCCAGATCTCTTAGTGGGGTGATGATGAGGGAGAATATTTACTTTTCCCTGTCAGCCACGGGGGCCCAGGTGTGAGGGTGATCAGCGCTACCTTGAAGCTACAATGCAGAGAGCTTGGCAGATGACTCAGAGATCAGCTATCCAAAAGTATGGGTCAGAAGGTCAAGGTCTGAATTGGTGGACCAGGGAGACTCATTAAGCTTAAGGCTTCACTCTTTTACTCCAACAATTTTCTATAAACCCTACTTTCAGGGAATCATCAATCCTTCATCAAAAAGTTCCTGGTCCTTAGGTCTCCCTTTGGTTCTTGTGTCTTTTTATTTGAAGGGTCAAGAACTAGAGAAAAGAGATGATAGCTATTCTTCACATCTCTACCTAAAAAAATTATGCTAAATATAGCCTTTAAAAGTAAAAGTGGGTTTTTAAAAGTTTTGTCTTCCTGAGCCCCAGGGATTCTTATTGTATGTGTATGTGTATCTTTCCACCTTTATAACTCATGTCTGAAAAACTCAGATGCATTAGGTCAATTTAAAGAAAAGGATATTGAACCAGTGTGGTGATGCACGCTATAATCTCAGCATTGTAGAGGCTTAGGCAGGAGTTCCTGAGTTCAAGGTTAGTTTCAGCTACATAGTGAGTTCAAGACCAACTTGACCATGTCTCAAAAAAAGTAAAAATAAATAAATAAAAGAAAGAAATGGAGATGGAGAGAACACCAGCTACCTTTCCTAAAGCTGCTGACACGTTATTAATCTTCTTCTCTTCTTGTCTTTCCTGTGGTATTCGAGCTGGTACTACTCATTAACAGCTTTTCTCTTTACTGCTGGAGAATGAATGTGCCACAATAAATACATTAAAATTGCCTCTACATCTCCTATATCTACTTGCCCATAAACCATCCTCAGGATGTTATTTGGAGTTACTAACCCCAAATTTTAGTTGATAGTCCAAGCAATCAATTAAATCCATAGAGTGGATTTGGCCACCCATTGCACTGTCCATCAATGCTGATGACACAACGCCCGCTCTGTGTCTGTGCATATCACCACTGATGCAAACACTACAGATGAAACGATGGTTCTAGTCACATGGAAAAAGCCTTGGATGTGTTTAATTTCCTGCCACACTCTGTGACAAAGAGCCAATTTCGTATCTTGTGATCAAATAACTGTAATTTTGCAAGAGCAGAGTGTGTTGGGATAGGGATACTCAGGGTCCTTGTGTCACTTGGTACACTGCCATTGCAGCTATGGGATTTGAATGTTTTTATTTTATTCTTGCTTTATTGCCCTGCCTAATTCTCTCATTTCAGAATGTCATGGAGTAGGCTGGTGTCATTTGTTTTCATAAATTAACATCGATTGTAATTTATGGCCAGATGGGTCCTGAAAAATAAGAGCCTTGTGAGACTCTTGGAAGGTCTAAAGAGAAGCAGTGAGCAATGCTCACAGTGAACTTTTGCACTTCAGGGCTTCTTTCGGGGGAGAGAGTAAATACTTATGAAAAATCTTGTTTTAAAACAGCTGGGTACAAAGGCCCCTTCTTAGGATTATTTTTGCCATTACTTCTAATTGCTGTAGCAACTAGAAAAAATGTAAATACAGTGAATTCTTCTTCCTGGGAAACTGAATTGGGGAACAACTTCATGCTGCTTAGAAATCAGAAATCTAGAGTCTGAACTCCCCAGACAGCTGCACAGCCAGCTGACATTGGGGTGTAGTTCAGATCAGATCACAGTAAGGAAGGCTCTGACCCAATATGTATGTCTCTTTTCACTATTCTTTTGAGAGGCACAGAGAAAAAACGCTAGAGAATTTGATGATTCTATGATTCTAAGAAATAATGGCTTGTGGGAAGGAAACTGGACCAAAGGTTGTCTTGGCAACAGAGAGGAGGCTGCTTGGCTGCTGGAAAAATTCAGAGACCACATGAATTTGGGTTGCTTCCTCCCACCACGGAACATGCTTTAGGATATGTGAAGGGCAGGACTGGAGATGATCCTTTTCTTGAGCTTCGTTGGTTTATAGCTTTGGGACTTAAGCTAGTCACAGAGATTCCCAGGGAATTTATTTTCCAGGTAAAACAAAATATGTAGACAAGTCAAGCTCCAAGATGCCTTTGATCTCTAATATTTTGTTGATGATAATCTTTGATTTATGAAATTATATTAAGATGAGAGCATTATTTTATCCTCCTACTCAAGTGGTTAACATTTAAATTCCTCCTAAAAGTGCTATCTAGTGATCTTTACCCATAACGTTTCCTACCATATTTTTGCAGATCCTTATGATTTGAGAATAAAAACATCCATATATAAAAACTCCGAGATAGATAATTCAAGGACTATGATTTTTCCCTGACCTCATAACTAGTGTGGGATATATCCTAAATGTCCTTGATATATTGCCTTTCTAATATTCAACAAAATCACACAAGTATCTTTTGAGCATACACTGGATGCAAAGTACTGTGCTGGCTAAAAGAAAAACAGCAGTGAACAGGACAGATGTAATCATATCCTTGGAGTGCTCATGTATTGTGGGATAGAACATTTCATGACCAGAAAGTACACTGTGTGTGATGCTAAGAGATGGCGGCATCTGGCAGGAGAATCTGTCACAGAATACAGACCAGGAAGATCTTCCTGAGAAGTGACACTTAGTGGAAAGAATGAGGCTGGTACAGTCAGGCCAAGAGGGAGATGGGGAAGAAAGTTCTGGGTAGGGGTATCACATACCCTTTGCATTAAGGCAAGATTTCTCAGTAATATGTGTGGGTTGGAGGAAATTTAAACAGAAGGGAGAGAAGGATCCAAGATAAACACTAGGTAATTAGTAGCTTATTTCCCACTGTGTTTACATGTAAAATAATTTTTGGTATTGGTGGCCTTCCTGTATAATTTTCAGTACCTAACATCAAAATTGGCAACTTTGTCTTAAGTCATTGAAAATACCAAATCAATGGGGAAGTCCCTGTGACTGAATGCCCACCGTACCATAGCTCTTTCTATGAAAAGAGACAGATATTCCCTTCTCCCAAGGTCAACAAGGTTAATGTCCTGTGACTTTCAGCACTCTGGAGACATCTGTTGTACCTGGGACAGATGTTTGGGCTAAGGGAAGAAGTGTCCTACACTAGAGTGTGACCAAATGATCTAGTCAGTGTGCTTGAAGGTAAAGCAGAAAGACAGGGAGGCAATAAATGCTCTTTTTCAGAAGCCAGTAGAAGCTACAAGAAGGAGGAAAATCCACAGAAGGCAAGGGAGACTAAAGGAAAACATAAGGGCAAGTAGATGCTGTGTAGTTAAAACAGAAGTGGCAGAATTATGAAAATAGAAGAGTGACTGAAAAGCAAGGGGTTCAGCCTGGAAACCTGTAACCCACAGACTGTGCGGAGTCAGTATCGATGCGCTGCTGCTGGAAGTGTTATGAGAAATGGGCATTATGGGGACCAGGGTGACCTCACTTAGATTAAAATGGGCCGACATACACCTCCCAACAAGATCTCTCCTGAGTCTGGAAGGGGATGTGTCTGAAGTTGTTTATTGCAATGGTGTTTGTGGTGACAGGAACTTTGAGGCAATCTGGAAATTCATCAGTGCAACATATGGAGGGTATACATCACACAGGGCTATGCGACAGAAAGAACGAACAGCCTAGATGAGCATTTAATAACACAGGTGAACTTATAAGCAGTGCTGGATGAAAAATTGAGAAATGGAAATATGGAGTAGAAGAACATTGTTTAAAATAAAAAATACCTGCATTAAAATACGTGTTTTGTAACAGCACATACAACTCAAAAGATAGAAATTATACACATATGAAAACGGTTGCCCAAAGGGTGGAGGGAGGGAAGGATGGGAAGATGGGAGGCAGGAATGAAGAGCAAGGATAAATGAATAAGCAAAATAGTAATGTAATTCACTTAGCCTTCTACTGCCCGCTAAAGGAAAAAAAGAGAGAGAAGCAGAACAAGTAAGGAAGAATAAAAGATTCACAATTTGCTGACAAATTGCTTGACAATACGAAAGGTTATGGCTATGGCAGCCTGAAAGATAAAGAGTGATTTTCCAGATCTGTAAAACTAGCTCCACTGCTGTGGGTTTCCTGAGCTTCTAATGCCATTTGCCTTTGTAACCAACCCCCACGTGTTGAGGTTGTCTGAATAGTGTGGCACACCTTGGATGAACTTGTACACTGAGATCTAAATGCCAGGTGGAGCTGCTCTTATTAGACAATTAGTATGTGTTAGCATCTAGGTAAGGATTTTATATGTAAAATATAATTTAATCCTAGCAATTGTATGTGTGAGTATGATTGTAATCTTTATTTTATCAATGAGGAAACTGAAGCACAGAAAGGCCAATCATATTACCAACATCGTAAAGCCAGTAGGTAAGTAAACTGGTTTCAAGCCCATGCATCCCAATTCTGAGTCTGTGCTTGTAACCACGAAGCTGTATTAAGAGATGACCTTGAGTGCATGCACATAATGTGTAACTATTTTCTCCCCAATGTCAGGCTTGGATAATATCTCATAATTCTTAATTTTTTAAAAACAAATGACCCAGAAGAGACAGTTAAGAACATCAGATTTGGAAAAAAAAAAGAATTGTTATCTCTGGGGCATGACATTCATTTACAAACGCTGATCTTTCTACCCCACGCATAAAACTTAAAAGAGGAACAAAACATTTAGAGTCAACCATTTTTCCTCTGCCAGTAAATGTGAGACACCAAGCTTCCCTAGCTTCAGTTTCTTCATTTAAACACTGGAGATAATAGCACTTTTCAGATCTGCTGCTAAAGATCACGTGAGATGCAATAAAGAACTGTGAACACTGCCCAACCCATGTTTGACAATAAGTATTTGATAATTTTAAGTATGATTCTTTCATACTAAGTAAGATAGAATAGAACATAGAAGGGTTCAGTGCTGCACTGTACTAATGTTCAGAACTTATTTAGAGTGCATCAAAAATAAGAGGGACTGAGTAACTGAATAAAGATTTGGTGAAACTCATAGATAGGATGGAAGAAATGTACCAAAATCTTAATTCTAATATCTAAGTGGTAAGTAACTGGGTGCTGCAGCAATCTCTCACCTTTTGCGCATGTTTGAAAATCTCCATAATACAATGTTGGTGGAAAAACGAATGATGAATGTTGGAATGGTCCTTGAACCAGGCTTTGAGCAAGGAAATGGTGTGGAAGGAGCTGAAGAACTAGATTGATCTCCCTTTTGCAGTCCGTCCCTGCCTGAGAAGAGAACAGCAAGTGTCAAGGCTGAGAAATATTCGTGAGCTGGCATCCCCTGAGGTATAGAGAGATCAAGGTTCCTGCGTGGGGAGCAGAGGTTGCTGTGGATACCCTAGGTTCAAATCCCAGGTTTGTATTTACTAGCTTTATAACCTGGGAGAAGTTTGCTTATGTCTTTGTGCTTTTCTCTGCTTATCTGGAGAAAAGGACATGACATTATCTACCTTACAAGATTGCTTTCAATGCAGCGTTAGTTCTTTTTTTTTTTTTTCGGTACTGGGGATCGAACTCAGGACCCTGTGCTTGCTAGGCAGGCGCTTATTCCACTGAGCTATATCCCCAGCCCAGCATTAGTTCTTATATCCTGAGGAAAGCTCCCCTTCTTAGCACTGGTCTCTTCTCTATGGCTCTACCTAGTCCCATGTTGAATAGAAGGTGTCAGGAGAGATTTACTGAGAAAGAGAAGGAGGGTGGGAGGAAGAATCATAGTGGGCAAGGTTAAAAGAAGAGTTGAATGGGAGTCTGGGTCTCAGATACATGTCTCAGGTACCACTCAGGGAAACATAAGAGTCCCAAGCTTATTACTTGCTCAATGTCAGGCACGTGGCTTCTAATGCTATATTTAAAATGCTACTGAAATTATGATCCTGTTGTAGTTCCTTTGCAGGCTCTTCATCAACCTAGGTGGAATGTGCAGCTGGCAGGAAGCCACCATCATCCCTCGATCCCCTCCTCCATATGACTCAGCACAGATCAGACACTTTAATAGCTTTTGAGTCCAAGTTTGAACTTGCCCCAAAATGAAAGCCTCCCTCCCCCTCAGTGCTTACCCCCACCTTCACAACCCACTTTCCATTTCCAATTTATCAGCTAGTAAATTCTGAGTTGAACTTGGAGCCAGAGTTTCATTTACTTTTGGCAAGGGATCAATTTCTTCCAAGAAAAGAAAAAAAAGGGGGAGGGGGGAAGGAGGGGTAAAGGAGGGAGGTTTAAAAAAAGCCCAGCTAAACAAAAAGGACTCATGGAAACAGCCACACAACATGAAGTAGCTCAGCACAGAAAGAGCAGTTCTTTTTGGTGCATTAAGTGTGAGTGAATTTGAAACAGAGTTTAAAATGATCAGAACGTGCAGTTGGGGTTACCAAAGAAGCACAGTCTCCTGGTTTGGAGAGGTCATGGGGTCACCGGGACACCAGTGACTTCAGACTTGGAGAGAGCAACTAAAGGTAACCATGGCATCCACATTCATTTTCATTCCTGACTAGGTGGTCATTTGCATGTGATGGTCCTCATGATTCTGGGATAGCAGAAGTCTTGTTGATATAAGACTTCCCTGGTGGATCTGCCAACATTGAAGAATAAGGGGCATTTCTTACAATGCAAAGTATCCTGAGTTGCAGCAAAAACAAAAAATACAATTACCTCAACTCCACATAAGGGAAAAATGCAAAATAAATAATCAACTGGGAAATAAATTTAAGTCTGATAATAGGCATCAGTCTTGGAAAAATCTTTTTCATATTATTCACCACTGGAAGTGTGACGGAGAAATCACTACTCTTCGTACTCTTCATATGATGGGTAATCATGGACATGGCATCATCTTTCAGCAGGGAAATTTGATATTCCTTCATTCCATCCTTGCCCCACCTCCATATCTTGATTATCTCATTAGTTCTCTTTGACCCCATAGTTCAACCCCCTTTAGGCAATTATATGTTTGATGTGTATTATTTTGCACAAATTCCTACGAACTGAGATATCATTTTATTTGAATGTAGTTTTAATTTAGAAAAATACTTCTTGTTTCACTCAGCATTATATTTGTAATATTACTATATGGACATTGTCACTATTGCTTCAAATTGTCTTACAGAATCCCACAGTGTGCATCCGTTATAGTTTACCTAAGAACTTCCCAGCGATGGACATCCACCTGCCACCAATTTCCCACCTCTGCATTGGGTTACTTTGCCCATGAAAACAAACAAACAAGTCAAATGACAACACTGCAAAAAGCTACAATGATCTTTCTTGTACATGTCCCTTTATATATTGTGCAGGCATTTCTTTAGTATAGTTACATCTGTATCTGTGTCTGTAAAGTTACATTTATGTGCATTCATTTAGTGTAGAATTACTGGGTCATAGTATCTGAGTGAATTTAATTTGATTGACTAAGGTAGCAATTTTACAACATCTCCTCAAATTAAAAATTGTACATACTCATTGAACATGCCTATAGATAAAATTAAATACATTTATGAAAATAGACAAAAAGATATTCGTATGAACTTGGATATTAGCAAAACCCTGTGAACTACTGACATGTCATGTGACTATACGTGAAGGCGCATTCCCAAATGGGATATTCTGTGGAAGTGGAGCAAGTACAGGGGTGAAAGCACAGTATCTAGGGGTAAGTTCATGATCCAGCCCGCTCTCATTATGGACCAAATAGCTTGTATAGGCAGGTAAATTCTTGTCTCTCTTTGTCAGCAGTATCATGGGGATTGTGGCATGTATTTGTATGAGTCAGCATCCTAGAAGGAAATAAGCTGCATACTCAAACCAAGTCATTTAAGATGATATAAGGAAAAGAACTATTTACAAGGGTGTGAACAGGGTAAAGGAGACTATACTTTACTTCCAGGTTTGTAAAAATGGTGAGCCATTGCCAAGAAAGAGTGAGAGAGGGGCAGTTTCCTCTATGCAGAAAGACTGCTGTGTGAAAGGGCTGTCTGACAGGAGCCATGGCCTGCTGTGCAAAGAGGGAGACATACTGGTTGGGAGACCCAAGGGACCAAATACCCCTTCAATGAACACCTGCTCTTCTATCTCCTATTGCCATGGACATGAAAGCCAGAGACCAAGGGTCTGTTGCTGCTGTCCCTACAGAGCAGCATGCAGTGTAAATTGGGGAAGGTCTGGGTTAATGGAAGGCACTTAGCAGAACCCCTTCTATTGGACTTTGGGAGAATTAAATGAATAAAGACATGTAAAGGTTTTAGAAGAGCTAGTAGCACATAAAAAGACTTAATAAGTGTAAGTTTTTGCTCTTATCAGTGTTTCATTAATATTAGTATTGATTGCCCATTAAAATCACTGAGTCAGAGCCAGATGCACTGAGGTGGGGTTAGGCCAAGATATGTGCCAATGAAAAGGAAGACAGCAGCTACTGAGTGTAAGGAGTGCCAACTTTTCTGTAGAAAACATTGGGGGAAATGTTAACGGTAGTTGTCTTAGTGAAGAGTGTTTGAAAATGAGACGAAGATAGGGAATTTCTTACTTTTCATGTTCAATCTCCTGCTTCAGTGCTTGTGCTTTTTAATAATGTGCATGGGTTACTTTATTTTGATTGATGACAATACTAGGTGAAAGCTGGGAGGTGCCTTTCTGAGGCATGGCCTCTGAAATTTCTGAAGTATCTATTAATTTAAGAATAAAGTATTCTGTTGAGGAGAGCACTGTTTTCCAAGTACAGACTAAAATAGAACTTTAGAGAATTTGAAGATGTCTGGTTTGCTCAGTATTTATTACTGAAATGTTAACCTCACATACTCCCCTTCCTTGATTCTAGCCAGGAGGGAGTGACTTTTAATATTCTAAGCAATGAGACACAACCTTCATCTAGAAAGCAAATTCTTGCCAAATTGGAGATATATACTGAGATAGACAAAGATGTATACTGATAGATTCATAACAAAAAAACAGATGATTTTATGAACGTGTTTATGTAGATTTTGTGGATGTGAGCCACTACATGTCCGTGTACTTTTCAACATGGCACCAAAATGCTACAAAGACAGGAGAGTGGCCTCTGACATCATTCTACATTGTCATCCTGACTCCACATGGACCAGCTGGTAAGCATGGGCAAGTTACTTGACTGCTGCAAACCTTGGCTATTTTCACTACTGGAGTGGAGATTGCTACCTGCTCACAGGAACTTTGGACAATTAAGTGAAATAAGCATAGCTGGCATTATAGTAATCACTCAACATATGGTAGCAGTTATTTATTCTTAAAAGTAATAGACCAAACTACCTCAACCAACTGAAGAATTTTGTTTTTATTTCAACCCCGTTTAACTCATCCGCCAGGAATTTCCTCGGACTGGGCAGGGGGTAGAGTGGGTGGCAGTGGCCATGTATGGGCACACAAACCTTTTAAAGAGTATGGAGTTCCTGGAGCTCAGCTCTCCTAACTTCAGCCTTCTTGTTCAGGAGAATGTCAGTCGAATTTGAAGAACACTTCAGTGCTACACACAAGCTTACAAGGCTGGGCCCGTAAAACCAAGGTCCGCGTCTTCCATCAAGCTTCTACTTTAGTACTGAGAACCATCCATTCATGGTGGCCAACGGCTATGCTTTTAAGGAAGGGAAGAATGTACCCAAGAGCGGTCCTGAGTGGAAGAGATGTAAAGGCCCTCTGACTCCTTGTCCTGCCTGCTGCCTCCTGTCCTGCTCTAGTGTTTCTCAAAGTACAGAGGCCAGGAGCAGGGAAATCATTCAGCATGTATAAAAAAGCAAACCTGAGCAGGCCATGGCCATTACTTAGCTGCCACCTGGCTTGCTTCTTGCAAAGAAGTAAATTGTCCTCCTTGTGATACAAGCCCAGTTCTTCAAATCAGATGCACCGTGGATCCTTTAAAACTGGAGGCGTTATGTCTATCATTCTGTTCAGTTTCACTGAACAGACTAAAAGTCTTGGCTCTTTCAGTCTCCTTGAGCTGGGCACAGAGCCCCACTACCCAGAAGGGAATTTCTCTTTAACGTGATCCCCTGTGGAGAGGAGGTGTCCTGTGAGCTAATGTCGCCATTGTAATCAGCACAGAGACTTTGGAACACTACAGCCCCTGGGCACTGACTCCAGCAGAATAATTTAAAAGATAAAGGAAAAGGGTCTTCACCATCAATAGGCCAGGAAGCTTTTGGTGTGCTGTCAAGGAATTTGGAATTTAGAGCTATCTGAAATGAAGTTGTAAGTTTCTCATTGCTGCAAGCGTTTGGTCTGGATCTGGCAAACTATTTAGTGTAAATATTGTACAAGACTCAGATGATCTCAGAGGCCCCCTATCCTTTTCCTGTCCCACCAGAGAGGGGAGAAAATGAACAGATTCCTACAGAGAGCAAGGGAGAATTTTATCAGGCTTCCCATAGTAGAAGTTGTTTCTGGATGGAAACCAATGTGGTAGACAGGACAAAACATTGGATGCAGAATTCAGATGCTGGCCAGGTATATCAGGTCTTGGGTGACTCTGGTGCCAGTCACTTCTGCTTTCCCAGTCCTCATTTCTATAGCAATCTGTGCATGAGGTCAGAGTTTCCGTAACCTTATGATGAATACTTTAGTTGGGAGCTCATAGTTGATCAGACAATAATGTTCAGTCATCTGTATGCAGGCAGACATATGGCAGATTTATAGTGAAAGTATAAAACCCACAGCACTTTCTGTTTGCTATCTTCCTGACTGTGAAGAACACATGTTGAGGAACTAGTTAGGAGAAAGAGTCTTCAAACCTTGTCCGCTAATACTGCTCACCCTGATGATGGAGCCCTGGAATTCTTACCGAACGCTACTCAGGTGTTTGTAGCTTGTGGTCCAGGCCATAATAAAGACAGGGTAGACTTTACATTGCCGAGAGCCTGACTTCTGTAGGCTTCAAAGATGCTGCTCTTTTGATTCACAAAATGTCCGCAGTCAGGAGGCTTCAACAACAGAAATTTATTGCCTCACAGTTCCAGACACTGGAAGGAAGTCAGATGTCTGCAGAATGGCTCCTTCTGAGGAATGTGAGAAGAGAATCTACCCCAGATCTCTTTGTGACTTGTTCATGGCCATTTTTGCCACATATCTCTTTACAGTGTCTCATTCCTCTGCATGCCCTGTGTACATATCTCCCTTTTTTGTGAAGATACTAGTCCTTCCTCTTGGATTACTGCTTACTCTAGTGATCTCTTTTTAACTGGATTATCTCTGTATTGTATTTATACATAAAGTCATGTTCTAGAGTATTAGGGGTTAAACTGTTAGCATATGAATTGTAAGAGGACAGAACTCAAGTTATGATCCCACCCATATCACCCTATGTACCCCACTGGGTCATGTCATAATTGGCAAGATTGGTAATTGGTAGTGAGTCATAAAAATGACCACATACTCCTTTAGGTTCATGTGCCCCATTTGGCTTTATTTCTCTCCAGATCTTTAAACTAATATTTCTCTCATATAAATATCTCCTGGAATTTAGTGGGTGGTATGTATGTGTGTGGGGAAGAGACAGCCAGAGATACAAATACAGAGAAAAATATTTGCACATACTTCCTCATCTCAGAGCTTCTGCTCAGTACAGAAGTAGAACATTTACCTGTGATATGTATGTGTGTCTAGTTTCTACAGAAATAACTAGCCTTGAATTCTTTTTTTTTTTTTTTTTTTTTTTTGCGGTACTGGGGATTGAACTCAGGACCTTGTGCTTGCCAGGCAGGCACTTGTTCCACTGAGCTATATCCCCAGCCCTAACCTTGAATTCTTGTCTCAGAGTTTTCCTGAGGACAGTCTTACTATATGAATAGAAAACTATGGCTTCCAAGGGTAAAGCAGTAACCTTACATTCACACCAACTGAAAACTGGCTCAGTGCAAATCAAGTCTCATCTCATTAATTACCCTGCCAGACATTTATGTTGGCCTGGGTCCCAACATCCTTCCATGACAGCCTTCATCTCCATTCTGAGTTTAAATGACCCACTTTGCAGTTGAGTTCATTCTGGAACCCTGTGAGAGTGGGAGGAGAGAGGATCTCAAGGAAATGACTTCTGCTGTGTTTGGAGTCCCCAAAGACAGGGGACATTAGGTTGGGTCACACTCAGGATGGAGACAGTACTTGGTCAGGGCCAAACAGTTCAGATCATCATCAGGGATTGATTTCCAAGTCAATGTTCCCAGGACATTTTTGACTTTCTTTTAGGTTTAACTGCCAAGGTTAATCCATGATCTTGTTTACTCTGTGACTGGTCAAATATTTAAACTGACTGGAAATAAATATCTCAAGCCTACATCCCCTCAACAGTTCCTATGACTTTGTGTAGGAAAACATTTTTAAAAAATATATTTTATTACGGCCTATTACTTTTATAAAATATTGGGTTTCTAGGTGGTATTTTCATACATCTGTATAATATATTTTGATTGTATCCATCCCCCTGTTGCCTTCCTTTATGCAGCAGAGATCTTACGGCACACAAGAGGGAAGTAGACACAAACCATTTTGAAAAGCAAGGTCTCACATAAGGAGGCTGAGAGCCTGACTTCCTTTTTTGGTGACTCAGTGGTGACTCTGAAGACAGAGACTTTAACTCATTCCAGCAGACTACTCCATCGCCTGACCTGTCTCAGTTTTCTAAGGCTGTTGATTGGGCATTCCAAAGGCAGTCATGAGCAACACAGCAATCCTCAGTGTCAACTCAGATCTCTCAGTCGTGAAAACCTGGACCATGCCCAGTTTCCAGGGCTGGAGAGAGACTTATCACCCTATTGAACACAAGTCCAACTAGGGAATGCTTTGCAAAGCAAAATGAGTTTTACTATCACCTAGAAACAAGCAAAGAAAATAAACAAATGTGAGATGACCAAATTAAGGAAAAGAGGTGGTCAAGAAAACCAGGATTTTTCCTCCTCTGAAAACCCTTGAGTGTGTGGTAAGAAATGGACCACACTGCCTACTTATTTCAAAGAGTTGACAGTTATAATAAGTGACATGTATCAAGTATATTAATGAGCCAGGCATTGTGTTAAATTCTTGTATATTTTCATATTGAATCCTTATAAAACCCTTTAGTTATGAACAATTTTTAAATTATGTGAATCAAATGAACTAATACAGGTAAATGCACTTAGAAATTATAAAGTGTTATGAAAATAGAGTCAATATATGCTATTATTCTATTGAAAGACTTGTGTTATGGTTTATGTCTAGATGTCCTCCAAAACTTCATGCACTCATAGATAAGGCTTTGGGGAGGTGATTAGAGCACTAGGGCATGATATTCACCAGTGGATTAGTCCACTGATAAATTATAGCTGAATGTGATGTTGAGAATTCAGGCATGGTGGGAGGAGGTGGGTTTTAGGTGTATGGCCTAGAAGGGCATATTTCTCTTTTATGTCTTTTGATTTTGCTCAACTTCCTGCTGCAATGCCATGAGTTGTTTCTCCTCTGTCATGCCCTTCTGCTGTGCCATCCATGCCAGCTGACTAGGGACTGAAACTGCTGCAAGCTATGAGCCAAAATAAACCTGTCCTGCTTAGAGTTGTAGGCACTGGGTATTGTGTCTCAGTGACAAGAGAGTAGCTAAGACAACCCCTGAAATTCCTGAGAGTTATGAACTGAAATATAGATGCCTAAAAACTATGTGATCTAGTCCTATTGAATACCACAACATATCACCCAGAGAAGTGATGTCAGTCTTGTTAGAGAGGAGAGAAATGTTGTGCAATGTTCTTAGAGAACCGCAATAACGTAAGCCCTTCCTTCAATAACTCTGAGGGTGTTCAGGTCAAAGAGGTTGGCAACTGACCAAGACATACATTTTGTCAGCTTCTAGCTGTGACACAAAAGAGGCTAAGTCCTTCAGTGCCTTTACACCTTGGTTAGTGGCTTTTATTGGAATAAGAATTTCCAAGGTTTGATCTCTGCTGGTCTCCACAGTCACATCAGTAGACTGGGATATAATCTCACATGTTTGTACCAAAGCATTAAGTGAGTGGGTATACTTAATCAAATGCTGATATGCAGAAAGCAATAAAAATAATAATTAAACTCCCACTATTTAAGCCTGTTTGGGAAGTGAAGACTCGGAGCTGGTGGAGCTTGCTCAGGCTGACACATTGCCTAAAACGGGTGGAGCCTAAGACGAAGTGAGTGTAGAGACCCAGGAGCTGATGGAGTATAAATGCCTTTGGATGAGCTCTTTGTCCTTATTCATACAATGCCACCCAGCTTGCCATCAAGTCACCCACTCCTTTTCAGTAGTTGCCTTCTCTGGAGTGTGGGTATATGGGAAGGAATGTGTTTTAGGATGCTGTAGTGTTTAAATTTTTTTCACTAAGGCATATGAAACAAAACGGGTCCAGAACAAAAGTTGAAGGCATTACAAATCACTTGCCAGGGTGAACACCCCCAAGTAAATGGTTGGAAGTGTATGGCTGCACTGTCAAAAGAACAGCTTCCAAATTAGAGGTATCTATGTTTATAGGTCAACTCCAACCTAGTCTGAGCATCAACTTTACATGATAGGGTAATTCATGTATGATAGATACTCTGTATCATGTCTGTATTCCTTTCCATATTTTGCCATTTGTATTTTAAATTATTATTTGCAAGCCACTTTTATAAACATCATCTAAAATTCTCATTTGATGGTGAGGTAGGGACTAGAAACAGGATTTTAGGTGAATGCATTAAATGAGTTGCTATATTGTTGCTCCTAACACCTCCAGCTGTGTGTTCTGATTCTGACTCTGACCCACCCCAATTAGCCAGATATTGGGTTTCTCTGAAGTTTTTAATGGAATTAGACTAAATCATCTTCAGGTGGTATAGTTTAAGGATGACTGTAAAATTGCATATGTTCCAGAAGTCCAAATTTGGAAGTCAAGTGTGAAGGATGAGGGGTAGAAGGGTACAGGTTGAGGCAATGGCTGTCATTCCATCATAGGTTCTTTCTAAATACTAGCTGGTGAGTTCTCTAAAGAGGTCATCTCTAGCACTAAGTCTTCAGAGTGGTGGAGACAGAGCCACAGATGGAGAAATTCTGGGCTCTTTTCCACAGGCTCACTGCCCTGCGTGAGGTCTGTAGGAGGGTTGACAGCAGAAAGATGAGGGGAATAAAAGATGGGGAGCTGCTCGATTTGGTAGCTGCTGGTGCCTGAGTTCCTGCTGGCAGCAGCTCCTATCTAAGATGGCAGATTAAATGCTCACTGGCTGGTTGTTGTCTGAGACACTTGGCAGTCTCTTTAGACATCACTTGCCCCTTTAAACTGGTGAGGAGCAAGAGTTGAAAAATCTTGTCCACAATGCCACTACACATGAAGGACTTCTGGGTCTACCCCATAGAGGGACTGGGTAGGTTACATGTCAAAGAGAAGTAACATCAGCAGAAGCCTTGCTAGACTTGCCTGCTTATTTGTTCAGAACTTCTCATGACCCTGTCAATTCTCAGAAAGTGCTGTCTGTCTTCTCCACATGCTCAGTGTGAAAGCAGAAAGTTTGGGAATGACAGATCACAGTGAGCCACAGTAGAAAAGTCAGTGTAGTCTTCTGAAAACCCAGAGTCCTCCCTTCCAGAGCTGGTGACAGCAGAAACCTGATGCTGCCTTTTTCCCATTCTTCACACATGGCCCAACACACTGACCATTGTCAATTACACAAGAGCAGTTGGTTTTTCCAGTTTGTATATTTCTGTGTTTGTTCTGCTGGGTGTTTATTGTTGGTTTAAAACAGAATGTTTTATCTCAAATAACATTCTGTTGGCAGAAAAGACCCTGTACTTCAACGTTGCTACCCACAACTGGTAGTTATGCCATTGGCAAGCAATCTTCTCTGCCTATTTGATGGTTGTTATCCCTCAAAAATATTCTTTCCTTTTTGGGGGGTAAGGGCTCACAGAGTGACAAAACCTTAATTTAAGGCCTCTGAAAAGTCTTTATTCTTTGACACAAAATGATCTGTGATTTTCTTCCAGAAATCTCAATCTTTATAAATTCTTTTCTTAAGCTTAAGGCTTTGTTCCCTGGCAACATGCTAGAAAAGCCTCGTAGGAAAGGATGCACATTAACGCTTATCTCTTGGATAACCTGTAATGGGGATGAGTATAGCTTTTACAGAAAATTAGTTTTGCCAGGGAACAGATGAAGATCATTTTACTGCATTGGCAGGAAGGGGAATGGGATGAGGCATGACAGGGTAGAAAATGAGGCTTCCTTTGAAGAAAAAGTGTATAGAAAATAACCCTGCAATGCTACTGAAGAACAGGTTTTATTTTTTCCCCATAATTTCAAGAAAAAAAGATGTGTGCTTATAGCAGGGCTCTGGAACACTGAGACACAGTGTATTTTCTTTAGCTAATTTGTCATTAAAGAGTAAAACCACGTCTTAGACATTATCAAATGGACACATGTAAAAAATGTTATGTTGCTCAGTAATAGAGAGAACCAGCAAGATATTACAACCAATTTGAGGGAGAATTGAAAGAGCTACACATGTGAAGTGTGTGCATATGCACAAATCAGATTCCACTTAGAAGAAGCACCTAAAGTGGAGAAAAATCATGGAATCAAAGAGTGGAATGGAGGTTTCAGGGCTGAACAGAGGAAAAACAGGGACACTCATCATCAATGAGAATAGAGTTTCAGTTAAACAAGATGACTGAGTTCTAGAGGCTTCCTGAACAACACTGTCCCTATAATCAACAATTATAGTAGTTTATTTAGAAATTTGTTAAAATTTCATGTTAAGTGTGCTTACCACAATGTTTTTTTAAAAAAATTCACCAGAAAGTTTTCCTAGAAATCCCCAGCTCTCTCTAGCCCATGGCTGTGCCCATTGCACCCTATGCTTATCTTCATGGTTTCCTTTACCATATTTTATTCAGATGTTTCATTTCTATGTCTGCGTCCACCACTAATAACTGAAACTGAAGACTTCATCTTACATGTTACTGTGTATCTAGGATTTGGAACATACTATACATTCCATAAATGCATGTTGGATATCTAGTGGCTCTTTGTACTGATTAGAAAAGTAAAGTAAATGACTGTGTAGATAAACACCCAGTCAAATTTGTAGCTATGTGTTTGGATAAAAATGTTTTAAAAATAATGTATGTCAATGAGTACTAAGCAACAATTAGAGAAAAGTTCTATTGTGCTATTTATTATGTAGCAGAGTGACTATAGTTTCTGTGAATTACGTATCTCAAAATCTAGAAGAAGGGATTTTGAGTGTTTTTCCCATGAAGTGATAAGTATTTGAGGTGTAGATATATTTAACCTGATTGTACAATGTATACATGTGTCACATCCATTAATATGTATTTTTTTGTGCTTTCATGTATCAGTTAAAAAGGAATTTAATTTTAAAAAGGAATCTTTGAAATTCTCCAGTTGAAAAGTCATATAAGTCAAAAACATATAAAATATGTGTAAAAAGAGCAAATGTGTAGATTTATATCTCTATGCCTGAAAGACCAAGACAGGAGCTGGGGATAGAGCGTACTGATAAAGTGCTTACCTGGCATATTAGAAGCTATGAATGTGATCCCTAAGTCCACAAATTGAAAAGAAAAGAAAAAGAATAAAAGATAGAAAAAGAAGAAGGAGGAGAAGGACAAGGAGACGAGAAGGGAGAAGAAAAAGACTGGTTGATAGATACGTTTTAATGTGCAAAATGGTGAAGCATTTATAGCAAGGGCCTTCACAACGCTCTCTCTATTGACTGTAGGGCTTGGCATTATCTTCACTATTACACTGCTTAGCTTTGAAAGCAGTAATAAAAACCTCAGTCGATGGTAGTTAATGCACGGAATTGCTGCACAGAGTTTGCCAGGGTTGCCCCACAAGCCGCCATGCTGGTATCTGGAAAGGGGAACGATGACAGGCTTGGGGATTAGAGATGGTTCTAAGGGCTTTCTTCCTCTGCACTCACATCCTGTGTGATCTGAGGAGATTGAATTTTAGTTTCCTGTTTCCCCAAATAAGATGTTACCAGCTTTGATTTAGTTTTCCAAAAGGCTTTGCAAGAAAGCCAGAAAAATTATTATCAAGTGAATTTAAATGACTGCCAGGCCCAACACCCAGAAGTTGCTTAATTAAAGCTCTGGCTAGCATGTTAGAAACCCAAGCGATTATGAGGGAGGTACTCAATGGCCTTACCCAACCCCATTGGTAGAAGCCTCCCCAACTTGCAAATACCCTTGTCATTTCTCCTGGCAGGTTCCCCCATGTTGTTTATTTGCAGTGACATGACCCGCTGGCGCCTGGAGACAGGGTAGGGTGGGGAAGGCTTTGGAATCCACTAAACAAAATGCGCACCCCACCTCCATGAAGCTTTGTCTTCTGGCTCTGTCTCTGGTGCCCTGGGCCCAGATCGCTTGCTTCCGGGTGCCAGAGAGACACTTCTGTTTGCTCTTCCACCCAGATTGCCCTCAGCTTGTCCTTCCCCCAGGTGGGGGTGGCAAGTGACACAGGCTATTTTGAATCTTTCTCCTTTCTCTCCTCCCTTTCTTCCCTCTACTCTCTCAAACCACAAGAACATTTTGGCTTCTTTCCATCACTTGGGGCTTGTGTTGGAGATTTGAGTTTGTTCTTCCTCTGTGTAAATAGCCCAGAAGGCAGAATAGGGGCGCTATCATTAAAGGTGAGCTGTCCTTGGGGATATGAAGAACTGCATGCAGGTGGTTGCACTGGCAATGCCAATATTCTTTCCACCACAGGTCACGCAGGCTATGGCAACCCCCTGCCTCCATCCTGGTCCCGGCAGCTTTGTCTCCTGGCTTTTTACTCAGTCCCTGATGTGCAAAGTACTACTCCTCTCTAAGTACCTTCATGTGCCAGATAGCTGGCCAAGATTCCTTGTTTTGCTGTTCTGTGATGGCAGAATTTGTACAAGATTGAGAAGCTCTTATGTTGCAAGTTGAAGAAACCCAGCTCAAATGATTTAAGTAAAATGAAGAAGAAAGTGCTTTAACATAGTTGAGAAGTCAGGGGTGTAAATGAGTGCAAGGGTTCCAAAGCAGTAACCATGTTCTGAGTTGCCTGCTTATTAGATTTCTAGGTTTAGGAAATACAAATACAAAATATTTAGTTAAATTTAAATTCCAGATAAGCAATGAAAATTTTTCTTTTCTTTTTTTTCTTTCATCCCCTCCTTCTCTTCTTTCTCCTTCTGCTGCTTCTTTTTGATCTGAGTATGTCCTGTACTGCTTATATTTTTATATTTTATCTGGCGAACCCTACCTGCTACCATATGTCAGCTCTCTCCTCCTGGTTGTGTTGGGATTTCTCTCGGGCATGGGACCTGGGCTAGAATGACTCTTGGCAGTGCTACAACCACATACCAGAGCTGTAGCATGAAGACCCTGAATTAAATTCTGCCTGAGAACCTGTTATTATTGTTTCAAGTTTGCTTCTCTGGAGTTTTCTAAAGGTGTATCTTGCTGTATTACACCAAGGGCTCCTTAATAAAATAAAATGAACTGAAATAAACAAGAGATACCAAGGAAGAATAAGAGAATCAAAAGAAAACTGTCTAGAAAAATAACCAGTTCAACCCATTGAAGAGATAAGCCATACTTTTTTATTTTGAAGAGAAAAGAACAAAAACAAAATAACAAAAACAAGCACATAAACAAAACAACATAAAAACAATAAAAAGTGATATAGAATTTCAAAACTAGGAGACAGAAAATTAACCATTGTTGCTGTATTACATATTGTTAACTTCAAAGTCATTACTCAGATAATCAGATATAGGCAGATAAGATTGATCCAACAATTAAACATTAGCTATTCCTTTGAATAAACCAGTAGAAAGCTATATATAATGGAGTATCACTTAGCTATAGAGAAAGATAAACTGGAGGCTTTTACAG
This sequence comes from Dinomys branickii, assembly GCA_004027595.1. Taxonomy (NCBI): domain Eukaryota; kingdom Metazoa; phylum Chordata; class Mammalia; order Rodentia; family Dinomyidae; genus Dinomys; species Dinomys branickii. Next base: position 18,540 of record PVLD010016711.1, on the reverse strand, counting down.
GGAAATGGACGCAACTAGAGCTCATACTCATGAGTGAAATAAATCGGCCTCACACGCGTAAACACTGTATTGTCTCCCTAGTGTAAGAACCTAAAAAAAGCCATACTTTTAATTCAATGTTTGAATTAAACCAAACAAGATTAAAAAAAAAAAAAACAGGATGGGAGAATAGATGTCAACCATTCTGCCTCCTGGAGAAATCATAGCTACCCTCCTGTTGGAAAATTGTCTTTTGGGGTGAAGTAGTAAAAACTTCACTCCCTTTTATGATTCAGCCACCAGCTTAATCTTTGTGGATAAATTTAAGGTTCACCCCTGTCAGTATCTCTACCACCAGCTCTCCCTTTGCACAGCAGTGTGTGTGCATTTGTGCTTGTGTTCTCCCACCTCATGTGAGCAGCGGTCCTCTTATCCTGGGATCTTCTCCTCTGGAGTGTGTTTGTCTTTTAAGTGTCTCAGCTACTGAGAGCCAGAAACAATAACCCAGCAAAAATTTGCCTTTTAATCTCGTTTCTCATGACAGACACTGTTTTCTTGATATTTTAAAAAAGTATCTTCATGGAGGAACTTCAAATGTATATTGGAAAGCCAGTTTGAAAAGGCTACAAATTATATATTTTCAACTACATGGTATTCTGGAAAAAGCACAGCTATACATACAGCAAAAAGGTGAGTGGTTGCCAAGGGCTGGAGAGGAGTGAGGGATGAAGAGTGAGAACATAGAAGGGTTTTAGGAGGGCAGTGAAACCATTCTCTATAAAGTTGTAGTACGTGACATTTTGGCCTTTCTCAAACCTATAGGACAGTGCAAACCAGAGCGAATCCTAATGTAAACTATGGGCATTAGTTAATAATATACCAGTGTGAATCTGTCAGTTTTAACAAATGTGTCCCACTAATGCAGCATTCTTAAAAAGAAAAGAAATCATGCATGTATGCAGGAAGAAGGGAGTACTGTACATGGAAACTGCTTTCTGCATGGTTTTTCTATAAACTTAAAACTGTAAATATTAGATTGTATTAAGAAAAGCCTTTTGCCTCAACTATTATTTTGCTATTTCCCCTATCTTTAATTCTCCTGTCAGAAAATTTGAGTTAAAAGTGACTGAAGTTGGGCTGGGGATATAGCTCAGTGGAATAAGCGCTTGCCTAGCAAGCGCAGGGTCCTGAGTTCGATCCCCAGTACCACAAAAAAAAAACAAAAAAAAAACAAAAAAAACAAAAAAAGTGACTGAAGTTTGTTAAGGGTCAAATTTAGGTCTCCGAGTACCGCCACACTTTCAGCATTTCAAAAATACTTCATTAAAATATGAATTTATTGTTTCTGTGCTATTCAGAAATGGCATATGCTCATTGCAACCGTGGAGCTGAGTGTCAGAGACCTCCCAAAGTTAACAAGATGTTCTTGTTCACCTCAGTTCTGTCTTTTCATACTGTGTCTTAATCATTCTCTCCCCTGTGCCTTCTCATTGACCTAAACTGGATCCATCAGGAAAGAACTGAAGGGAAAAAGTGGAAATTGAGCTTTTGCAAGTGGGAAGGGGACCAAGAGTTGAAAGGAGCGTGGAGGGATGGAAGTGAAAAGGATGAAAAAGAATTAAGATGTGTTATGTATAGGTACCAACTCCCTATGCTAGATGTAATCATGGCGCACTTGTTTGTAATCATTATGTAATGATGTAAATGTAATCATGAAGCACTTGTTTGTACAAACAAGTACATAAATAAATGAATAAACCGTATTTCAGGGGGAAAAGGAATCTACGCAGTGTCCTGCTGAGCAGGAACATTGCACATAACTTCAAAAGTCTTCTTTCCTTAGGCCTGATTGGGAAGAGATTTATCCCCTTCTTTTCCCATCATAGGGATGATCCTCTTGATAATCCTTAGGTGCTTCCCAATAGTCCAGTTGGGAACCTACTGAGTTTAAGCCCAGAGTGTTGGTCATTATCTAGAAAACTTCAGACACACGTATCTGGAATGATCCATGAAGACTCTTCAGATATTTATTTAATGAGAGCAACAAACCCAAACATAGAGCTGTGTGGTTACATAAAGAATTTTAAACAAAGTCGTGGAGCAGTGTTCAACCCGTCTTCTGTAAACAGCATCCCTTTCCCCATCATTGTACTAGTTATTCCACAGAGCCAGAGTTATTGGTCTTGAGACACTGAAATCACAGAGTACTGCATTTCCTCAAGGCACAGGAAAGAGTCCTGCTGTGGATCTTGGGAAAGAAGCACCACAGGCATATCTAATATCAGGACTATTTAGGAGCTGGAATATTTTTTCACGTTCATTTCCAGGATTAGGATTCTGGGCACAGAGATCGAGAAGGAAGTGTGTTGGGTGCTACTGGGTGCCAGACATTGTGTTAGGCAGACACTCCCCCCCTGGGACATGGGGATTGGTGTCCCTCAGCTCACCGGTGAGGAGGCTGATGAACAGGGAGAGAAAGCAGCATTAGCAGGCTGAAGTGCTGGATTACTCTCTGGAGTTGGTGTTATCTGAGGGTGATAGAAAACAAAACACAACTGCAAGCTACATACATTATTTTAACTTGTCATATCGAGAAAAGTAAAATAATAAAGCAAATGAGATTAATTTTAATAATAGATTTTATTTAGCCCATTAAACATATTTCAATATGTACCTAAGTTAAAATTAATGAGATTTTTCCCCCTTTTAGCCACTGTAGGATGGCTTCAGACCTTGGTTTATGTTTTATGCTTGCAGTCAGACTACTCACAGTGTCAAGTCACTTGTGGCTCGTCACCTCTGTATCTGATAGTGCACTGAAGACCTGCTTTTATCCTGGGATCCAGCTGCATCAGAAGGTCTGTTTTGCTTTAGCTCTGAGCTGAATCATGTTTTCACATGATGCCCTTGCCTTTGAGGGAAAAGTACACCATATGAAATGTCACAGCCCCTGCTGTGTGTGAGTCAGTGACTGTTACCAGATTGTTTTCTGTTTCCTTAGCCTCATATTAAATGAAACATTTTATTGTTGCCCTTTCAAATAATGTGCCTCCTTCTTTATCATAACTTGTATTTTGTAGCTGATTCTGTTTTGTTTTGCATTGGCTACTAGGAGGCGCATGGCCAAAGTGGACTCAGTTATAACTATGCACTGATTCATAGTTTAATGCAGGACTACAATGACAGGTTCTGTGAAATGTTCTGTGCATAAACATGCATTGTATGTTCACAGTGAAGTTTCTTTTTTTCTTGAGTTGAAAGTGACGTAGATTCTTTCTGCTAATGAATTGATAGTATCTATCTCCTTTCCAGGCAAATGGTACTACAGATAATTTGATATGTGAATGGCCCTGGAAAATTTATTGTTAGGTAAAGAGATATAACATGGATATGTTTTAAAACTTTAACTTACTTTTAAGTCTTTCTGTTGATATTTTTTCTTAAAAATTCTCAAATTCTGCTCCCAAAATTGAGTAAATCACAGCTATTATCTCTTTCTCTTTGTATAATATAAAGAAAGAAGGGTGAGTATTTATTTCCTGGAGAGTGGTTAAAAAGAGCTTTCCCCTCTCTGTACTGATAGGGATCTTTCTGTGTGTTCTCTCAGTTCCATTGGGTTTGCAACCTGTTTCATGAGAATGACCCATGAAGTTAAAATTAACAAGATATTAGCCACAGCTGTGCTGTGAGGTCATCCGCCCTCCGAACGGCATTTCCAGGTCACTACAGGAGATGAAAAGCATCTGAGAAGAACCTTTCAAAGTCATTGGGGTCATCTATGTAACCCCTTATTTTAAAGATGAAGAAACCATGGCCACATCCACCACAGGCTTACTGAATGTGAAGGTATGATGACATCTGCAAGATGGTCATATGTCTGAGTCACTGAGAGCAGGTGCACTGGTGGAGCTTCAAGAGGAGTAGTGAGCCACTCACTTACCCTAGACGCGGAATTCCTAGGGTGCATTCTTTTGTGCGGACTCCAAAGGTGCATTCACTTGATTTGTTAGACTTCATATTTCTGATTGATATCATCAGGCCCCCACTCAAGGCCAAGCCTTTAAGATTGAAAGAATCATTATTATCATTATTTCTGCCTAAAATGTTATGTTTTTGCTTTATCTTATCTTTGATGATTTGAGGCACAATCTGGAATAGAAGTCTATCTGGCTGTATGCCTATACATTAATTTACCCATTATCTGTCTGTCTAAACATCTGTCTCTAAATATATACATATACAGAGAGATTAAACATTGAGGTAAGTGACTGAAATAATAGCAGACCTGTCCTTTTCAATCCCTTAGGCCCCAGGTACACAGTAAGCATGTGGCAAGTGCATGCAGGTGGACACAATTAAACAATTTGAACTCATGTTCTTTTGTGTCACAAAACTGAAAAATATAAAATGGAATCTTTCTTATGCTTTCTCTTTTCTACTTCCCATCAAATGTTTTCCTCTCTCAAATCTCCTCTATCTGGCTGAAATAGACATGGCTCGTACATGAGTTATAACCCAAGAAGTCATCCACAATTGATTCTCATTGCTGCTTACCTCCATTTTATTTTTTAATTTTTTTACCTCCATTTTAGATTCTCCTCCAATCGTCACTCCCGAGTTTCCACCACCAACATTCACTGACTTCTCTCTCCTGCTCTCCGTCTGTGCTGCCATCGCACTAGGTTGATGTCTTCGTCTGCCTTAAACTCCTAGAATGATCTGGTTCTTCTCTCCCACCAGTATAGCTGAATTCCTCATTTTAAAAAGCTAGCTTTTGCCTTTAAAATACAAATGTGATCATGCTGTGAGGCCTTCAGGGCAGTTCTAGTTGGGTGTAAACTCATTTAGGTGGCTGATGAGGTTTAACTCATCTTACATTTTTATTGATTGATTTAAAGTTTGCAGTGCATGATGTTTCCACTCCATGTGGAGCTGGTGCTTAACTCCTTTTCATCCCCTTTTCCACTCCTTCCTTTCCCTCCCTCCATCTCTTGACCCCCTTCCCATTGGAGAAAAGATCTCCCTATTTCTAATTACGTTGTATTTGTATTTTGCATTTCTCATATAAGAGAAATGTGATATTGAAGCTTGTGTGTCTGTTTTACTTCACTTAACATTATAGTTTTAGGTGCATCCATTTTCCTCGAAATGACTCTCATTCATCCTTCTATATGGGAAAGTACCAATCTCCTGTGGGTAAACAACACATTTTCTTTCTTTATTCACCTGTTGGTGGGCATATAGGCTGCTCCAAAGATTTATCTCCTATGAATTAATGTGCTGTAAACATGGGTATGCATGTATCACTATAATATGTGTCTCTATTTTTTTCAAGAAGATACCTAGAAGGGGTGTAGCTGGGTCAAATGGAATTTCTAGTTTTAGTTTTTTGGTAGTTGTACTGGTTTGCCTTCCCACTAATTACTCATTATTACTTGATTTTTCATAATAGCCACTTTTTCTGGAGTAAGAAGGAATCTCAGTGGTGTTTTAATGTGCATTTCCTTTATGGCCAGCAGGGTTGGACATTTATTCATATATTTATTGGCCTTTTGTATTTCTCCTGTGAAATGTCTATTCATTTCACTTTGTTCTGCAACTTCTCAATCTACCCATTTCTTTGCCAGCAAAACTCTAACTGCGGTGGGCACCTACTATCCAATCCACTATAGTGTGTGTGATTTCTATGCTCTGTACAAACAGTGTGACATATATGCTAACTGGATTATTGTTTAGCTTCCATCTATGCTGTGGGGACTGTTCGGTCATACTTGTCCTAACAGAGAATCCACATTGTAGAAATGATCTCAACAAATACTTTAGATATGAATTTTCAAATCTGCATTAGAAAGTAAGTTACCTAGTAGAGGTAATGTTAAATAAGTTCACTGACACAATGCCACTTGGAAAGCTGTACAGCACCTCTCCCTTTGCACAAAGTAGGAGCAGGCTCAGCAACTAACTGAGTAGTTTCAAGTGACCACCCAGGTCTAGCACTCCATGTGGCTGGTGTTCTTCCACTTAGTGGAGGGTTCTGGCAGTCTATCTCTCCATCAGAATGTTGCTTCTTCTTCTGAGACCATACTTCATGTAAGGTATTAGGGGTGCCCTAAGGACACAGAAGGTTGCACAACTCCCTTTCTCTGTGCTTACTGATAAACAATGGGTTTCTAGTGGAATTTAGTGACTGCTGTTTCCTGATCAGGTCCTATTAAACTACACCCTGTTACAGTAGATTATATCACCCTGCATTTTTCCCCACACCTGCCTTCACAATTATAATTATTCACTTGTGTCTCTGTTCATTACTATCTTGTGTATTGGTCATCTTAGATTGTAATTGCCATGAGCAGAATCTAGGTATTTTTGGTCATTACATTCTCAATGTCTTTAGATTCTTAAGTGCTCAGCAATAATGTATGAAGGGAAGTATACAGTGTCTGGGTCTTTTAATCTTGTATATGTGGGCTACTCAAGGTGAGCTTGAGGGTAGAAATAAACTTCTTGAAACTGAACATAAATGTGTGTTTAAGTGGGGTGAATGGGTGTTTTTCTTCTGATTTGCAAGAACCCATAACTTTCACCAGAGTCACAGCATATTAGGACTCCTGAAAGTCACAAGACAGTCCTTTTAGAAGAGATGTGCACATACACACAGTTTCACAATATTAATATTAATATTTTTTATTTCTTTTTTTTTAAAATAAAAGCACAAAAACATACTAACAAACAGACACAAATTAGCATAAAAAATAGTACAATCACACCTGATCTACAGACAAGGTGACATGATCTCAACAGTGGTTATTGCTTTATCCATTGATATCTTCAAAGTGTATATATATGAACCCAGATACAGACATGCAAAATTGGTCAGACAATTAATCCTCTTAACAACAGAAAAACATAAAAATCAAAACAAAAAACAAAAAGAAAAAAACCACCAATAGTTGCTACTTTGCATATTGATTTCTTCGAAGTGTGTGTTCAGGATAACACATACAGACATACAAGATTGATCAAATAACCCGTCATCAATTATTCCTTAGAATTAAGTGATATAATACAATAGTAGGACCATGTTAGCCCTCCTGCATAAAAGTATATTCATATATACATACATACATTTTTGTCTCTTTCTTTTCTCCTTTCCCTCGTCCTATCTGTTCTTTGTTTTTGAACAGATTTCCCTCATGTCTCTTAGTTTATATTCCCACGCTCAGGTTCTTACACCAGTGATACAATACGTTGCCTGCACATGTACCGCTGATTTATTTCACTTATGAGTATGGACTCCAGTTTTGACCACTTGCCTACAAAGTCCCCAAAACTGTCTTTCTTTATAGCTGAATAATATTCCATTATATAAAAATGCCACAATTTTTTAATC
>PVLD010016711.1:0-11071 GCA_004027595.1 Dinomys branickii | reverse complement strand
CGCACATATATCAGAGTGATATGATGTTTTCAGATCTTCTGGGAAAATACCCAGAAGGGGAATAGCTGGTTTGAATGGAACCTCTAGACCTAGTTTGCTGAGAAATCTCCAAACGGCTCTCCACAGTGGTTGCACCAATCTGCATTCCCACCAGCAGTGTAATAGAGTCCCTATTTCTCCACATCCTCGCCAGCATTTATTATTGGATGACTTTTTCATACTGGCCAGTCTTACTGGGGTGAGATGAAATCTCGATGTTGTTTTTATTTGCATTTCTTGAATGACTAAGGATGTGGAACATTTTCTCATATATTTATTTAATATTAGTATTAATAAATCCACCTGTGAGCACAGAAGGAATGAGTCTTTGCTACAGTAGTTCAAGCCAAAAACTTAGGCATCATCCTGAACATTTCAGTTTCTCTTATTCTTCACATACAGTGAACCAGTATTTACATCAATTGGCTCTATCTTCCTGACACATCCACAATTTAACTTCTACCATCACTATTTGTTTTTGCGTAGTCCATGGGTACAAGTACAAAGTTCAGCTGCTTAGTTAGGAGAATGATGTTTAGACAGTTACCCTAGTGACAGCTGTTCCAAGATGAGCTTTTGACATACATGATAATTAACCCAACAGATGATTAGATGGGGGAAGAATTAATAGTGGGAGTCAGAGTAAAGTTTAAACAACAAATGTGCATCTTTCTCATACACATACTTGGTGTATGAGTGGTTTTGGTCATCACTGATATATATATATATATATATATATATATATATATATATATGAGAGAGAGACAGAGAGACAGAGAGACAGAGAGACAGAGAGACAGAGAGACAGAGAAAGGGAGGGAGGGAAAGAGTGCAAACCCTAACAATGCTTACCAAGGACTTCCAAATCATTCTATAACTCTTTTCAGTCCCTCTCATCTGTCATCTTGAAATGTTGGTGAGATGATTTTAAGAAACACAGTCAACTTTTGTTCTTGGAGACTGTAGGATAAATATTACAGATTTGGAACTATTTGGCTCAAAATTTCAAAGCCCTGAATAAAGCTGCTTGGTGATTTGGAAGCCACCTGGCAGGAAATTTAACTTTTGTAGTTTGAGGTAATTTTTTTTTGTCCCCACCCTTTTATTCTTACCTGCCCTTTCATCTATCCCAGCAGCAAATTAGCAATTTGGATGCCATAGACACAGTTTAGATGTGGGTCCCAGCCAAGACCACGAACCTCAGTATGTAAACAGGGAGTGCCAACTGTATTTTGGATAGAATTTCCAAAGCTGGAGAGGAATCTGGGTTTCTGCGTCCTGGTTCCCTCCCTCCCTCTCTCCATGTCTCTCTCTCTCTCTCTCCCCTAGTTTTCATTTCCTCCTCCTAGAAAGAATCATACAACAATTTCCTGGGCCTCTCCTGTCTGCATTGAGACCTCCTCCCTCAGTTCCCCTCCCTGTGGGCATCCCTCAGAAGGTGAAAATACGAATAAAAAGTATGGAATTGAACCAAAAAGTGTACATAGAGCATAAGGAACTCCAACAGTTCGCAGATCTTTTAAAGCTTAAGTTCACACTCTGGTGATGGCAGTGTTGGGATAAATCAACAAATATATGGTGGTTATACTTATAGGGAATTAAATAAACATGATTTTATAATTTGTTAATTATTTCCTGTTTTCAATGCTTATTAAGTTCAAGACCTTCCTCTGGATCATGATATGTAACAAAATATACTTAGTTTTCTACCTGCCCATCAAGATTTAGCTGTAGATGTATGTAGTCTATTTCTATATTGGCTCAATGTTAGCACTGATAAATTCCTGAGAACCCAGTTTGATCAGTGCATAATTTACATACAAGTGCTTTGTTGTGGTCCAGTCCATCTCAGTTTCTGCCTTCCAAACATTTAAAATCAGTTCCATTTTTAATGGTGCTGACCATTGTGCTCATGTACTCAAAAACATCACCCTCAAGAAAATCTAATCTGAAAGATCAAAACAAACAAACAAACAAAAAAACCTTTAACTGAGGATTTTCATTAGGATCTCTGTATATGTTTTCACTCCAATGCCTGGTCCCTTTCTTGAAGATTATTATGGAAATGAGATTTGTTCTAGGATATTTTACAAATGGCCCAATATACTTTGGCCCTTGAAAAACCCAAAAATCATCTCTATTTAACTATGGATGTACCATCACGAATCTTTCACGCATGGAGTGCTGTTGAGAAGCTATTATGTGACCAGAATGGTATTCAGCTCTGAAGGATGGAGGAGAGGAATACAAAATGAGGGATTTCCCAGCGCAGCAAGTCAGGGATAGCAGCTATGCCATAGGCCACGCGCACAGGAAGTAGTGAGGGGCACCCAGAAGTGGGTCTGACCTCCCAGGCCCTCTGTGGGAGAAAGGCTCTATTCTGGTGACTGTATTTGAAAGATTAGTAGGAAGTAACTAAGTAGACAGGAGAGGTTGCTACACCCTAGAGTCTGTGATCAGAAATTGGTACATGCAAGATCAGCTTGTACCACTGAGACTTTATTCTGGAGTCTCCACGTTGAAGGCACGAGGAGTGGCCAGACTGGCAAGACAGTGAGTGGGAAAGAATATCTTACAGCACTAAAATAAATGCCCCAGAACATTGCAAGCTAGAGGTTACTATGATCAGGTTTTCATTTCAGAAAGATAATTTCTTCTTTAACTTCAGCCCATTACCAGCTTCTTGAGAATGAGGTGTTCTTTTTGCCAGTTGACATTCATGACCCACAAAAAAATATTGTATTAGATTAGGTAGGATATTAAATACCAACTAAAGGCAGAACCCAGATCAAACAGCAGTGTTGAGTACAGCATGTCCTAGTTTTCAGGAATATCACCACCAAATAAATACCCTTTTGTCCATTAGGCCTGGTGAACTTTTAAGAATTTACAGGAGTTTAAAAGCCCTTAACAGTGTAGTGTGAAAAGAAACAGGATTTGAGCTAATGAAGGGGATGTGAAATGGGAGAAGAGGAAGGAACCATTCTGAAACAGCTTCCAACAAAGGCCTTGTCCACATTGAGAATGTAAGAATGGAAAACCTCACGTGGATGCAGGCTGGAGGCAAAGAGGGGGCCTCTAGAGTGAGCCAGCTGGAGAGAAATGCCAGCTCCTTTATTATAAGACAAATATCCTTTTGCAAAATGAGGATACTTACCACGGCCCACCAGCTGGGGCTATTATAAAAATTAAATTTAAGTTAATGTGTATCAACACTTAGAACTGTGCCTACACTTGGTTGGCTCTCCATAAACATTAGCTTTTATCGTACTGTGTGATTCCCATCATAGATGAAATGAAGCACCTCACACATGATTAGATACAGTAAACATTCATTTCATTTCTCATTCAGTAGCAAGAAAGTAGAGGCATGATCAGAAGAATGTAGTTCAGGAGACAGGGGTCTGGCCAAGATGAGCTATTCATGGTCCACCTGGCTCTGATTCTATGGCCCTCTAAAGCACAGCAAGGATTTGTCTGTGGTGTGAATTTTTTGCTTTACTCTGCTGAACTCCCTGCCTTGCCTTGGGATACACAAAGAAACTGTCCAACCTGGAATATTGCATCCTCATGAAGTTTGGAAAACTGCTGTGAGCCACAGCATTTTCTTTTGGCCCAGATTTTCTTTTTCTTTTTCAGTCCAAATGTATTTGTTCCAAGTCTGGCTGAGGCTAAAGGGAATTTCATATAATTCCTTGAGCTGAATGTTAGTGATCTCTCCTCTCCTCTCCTCTCCTCTCCTCTCCCTCTCCCTCTCCCTCTCCCTTGCCCTCTCCCTCCCCCTCTCCCCCCCTCCCCTGACACTTTCTACTTCCTAGGGTCCCAGGAGGTGGAACGTTCACTTTATTAGGTGCCAGGTTCAGGATTGCTCACAGTTGTCTCAGACTCCAGGGAGCCTTGAGACTTCTCCACTATGACAATGGCCTGAGTGTGCTGCCTTGCTGGGGTCCAGGGTCAGGTTGGGAGGCCAGCTGAAAGCTCATCTCAGACGATGACCTCAAACCTTAAACCCAAGCACCACAGCTGCATTCCTGAACCAGGTCTATTTTCCTAGAATATCTAGTTACAACATTTAAAAAATGAGAAGCCTCATTATCAATAGTGTTTCTGAGAATCAAACATTCTTTTAGAAAATGCCAGCTCTCTAGGGATGGCGATATAAAGCAGGCACATTCTCTTGCCTGGCACACCTCTCTGTTTCAGGCATCATCCAGCCAAACCCAACAGTCCAGTTTGACAAACACGGGCACTAAGACTCAATTCTTATTAACAAATTGGGGTCCTGAGTGAGCAAAAGAGGGAGTGGGGTCTCCTTCCTCAGAGGTTCTAGTGGGTAGAAGCAACTGGAACTTGTACAAAGTCAACATTACATTTCTAGAGAAAGTGTTGGATTAGAACCTGGGTTTATTTCCCAGCTTTTCCAAGTACTAATTGTATAATCCTTGACAAACTGTGAAATTTTCCTAACCTCAGTTTCTTCATCTGTGGAGTAAGGATAATTATTGGTAAGATCAAACCAAATCAAACACAGAAAAATGCCTTGCAAATCAGAAATAATTTCAATACTGAAAAAGCGTTACCTTGTTCCTTCTGTTATGATTGTTCCTTGTTTCTAACACACTTGTTTATGTGTTTCAGCTCAGGTTTACCTAACATGACTCTATAGGTGTAGTTGCTCAAACATGGACATTTCTTTCTCACAGCTCTCAACATATGACTATTTGGGGGACAAAAATGTATACTAGTATGTATTGTATCTCTTCAGGGATAATAAGGTAGTGCTGACCTTGTAGAAGACCCAGTCTCCCCTATCCTTTCAGACCTCTAAGGAAGGAGACTAGAGTCATCCAGAACCGTAGCTCCTGAGTGAGAACTGGGTCTGCATGTTCATTTTGGCTAGCCTAGTCTGCTGAATTTGGCTAGGTCATGTTGGTAGGAGGGGGTGGCAGACAAATGAATGTATCTGCTCTTCATCTCTTGCCATTCATGAAGAATTAACTCAAGAGTTTACAAACCTTTAAGAATTTAGGAGAACGAAAATTAATTTGAAGTAAATTCAAAACACTGCTCTTGACACAATGCTAATTACGTATAAAATAAATACATAAAGGGTGATTATGGTGTCCATCGTCTTCTATTTAAGAATGTGAGAAACTACATAAAGTGCCTTAATTCCAAGTAAATCTCTATCTACAGACAGATATATAGAGAGACTTAATATGTGCATATTATTTTTGTATCTGCAAAATGTATTACTTCCCAGAATACTCAGTCCTCAGGTTGCCTTGTGTTTGAAGCAATTCAGTGGCTTATACATGGTCTGAATTCTTCACTGAGAGACACCTGCATTCAAAACTCCCACCCTTAGGAGCTGTGACTTTCAGTACATTAACTAACCTCTTTGAGCTTCAGATTTGACATCTTAAATTGGACCAATGCCTACTTCACTAGGTTGTGGTGTGGACCAAACAAGATAACATATGCAAAACATATGCAAAGCATATGTCAGCGTGCCTGGCCCCTATTACTTACTCGGTCTAAAGTCAACATTTTATAGACATGATAAATGGGGAAGAAGGAGGGAATGGAGTGACAGACACATGGTAAGAATGACATATCAGTAGAAGTCCAGGGGTAAGAAAGAATGCCTTTTGAAGGTCCCCCTAAGAATATAACTCAGCTCTGTGTAGAAATAAACCCAAGGGGAAAAAAGATTCAACTGGAGTTCTGAGAGTGAGTATGCATTCCCATTCCACTGAGAAATGTCTGGTTACTCAAGGCAGACTCTCAGCAAACCCATTCAAATATATCACTGAGTCTCACCAAGGAAACAGTGGAGATTCTGATTTGCAGCTTTTAAGCAAATAAGGAACTGAGAACTGGGAAATGGGGAATCAGTCATGGATATTTTCTTTTTCCATTTTCCCCTAGGTGATATTGCCAAGTGTCAGAGTATTAAACACCATCTATGTGGTAATAACTGCCAAATTTTTGGATGGATATGTTTCCAAAATTATATAAATGTACATGTCTGCCCTATATTTCTTCTTGGATGTCTGTATACCAACTTTGCCAATTTTGAAGTAAATTCTTGGTCTTCTTTCATCTATTCTTATATAACTGCTTTCTACCATTAGTTGGTTTCATGCATTAGTACACAATTTGTTAAAAGCATGTCTAAAGCAATATACTGGACTTCAGGGGCTAAGCTAAGTACTAGAAAAATAGCGTAAAATATGCAAGAATCCTTGTGCAGAGACAGCTTATAAGTAGTATGGGAAATATTATATTGTTGTTAAAGTATTTGTTCATATGTGTCAATATTATAACTTCAATTGTGTACAGTAAATTTTAGTTATGTGTGCAGAACAAAACAGGAGAGAGAGATTTCTCCATAGAGAGGTTCTGAGGATATGACATTTTGAACTTCTTCTTAAACAGTGTTCAGGAGGTATCTTTGGTAGGTATGTGGCCATCTAGTTTCCAATAAATTCATTTATACCCAATGTAGAATATTATATTTACCCACACCTTAGGTCAGCTATGATCTTGTGACTTGCATCTGTCAATAGAATGCAAGCAGTAATAGGAAAGATACATTTGAGTAGAAGCTATAAAAGACATTACCAGACTATGTAGTTCTTGTCCTGCTTTTGGAAGAATAGTATATTCCAGGCAGGATTTTTTCCCTCTAGTTTGGACCTCAGAAGAAAGAAGACCCATGGAAAAGAGAACCAGCCAACATAAAGGTCAGCGAGAAATAAAACTTTGTTGTTACAAGCCGTCAAATTTTGGGTGGTTTACAGTTGCATTTAAATGAACAAAGTTGACTAATACAAATATTGGTACCAGAAGTATAGTGCAATAGGAAACCTACAGTGTTTGACATTGACATTTAGATTAAATTGGCAGGCAGATTATATACCCATATGAAAGCTATGCATATAAAAGTTGTTCATTAAAAGTCACTCCAAGACTCAGTGGCATACAAATGTAAGCACTCTTTTCTTACACATGTGTCTGCAAGTTAGTTGAGGTTCAGCTAATCTTAACTGGGACTGATTCAAATTAAAGCCAACTATACCCTGAGTCTGTGTGTACTTTATATATTTTTTAATTCCTTGAGTCAATAGCTTAATTTATTAGTCTGTTTCCTCATGCTATACCAAAATACCTGAATTGGGGTAACTTATAAAGAAAAGAGGTTTATTTAGCTCACAGTTGTGGAGGCTCAAAGTCCAACATTGGTTGGCTTCATTTGTTTGACTGCTGGTGAGCACTTCACATCAGATAACATCATGGTGTAGAAGTGTACAAAAAGGATCACATGAAGAATCAGGAAGCCAGAAAGTAAGAAGGGTCCAGTCTTTTATAACAATCCACTGTTGCAGAAACTAATTGGGTTCCATGAGAACTTTATTAATTTTTTTCCAGGGTCAGCAACCCCAATGATCTAATTACTTGGCACTAGATCCCACTGCTTATATGTTCCATGACCTCTCAACATCACAATGAGGACCAAACTTCTAAAATACGAACCTTAGGGGTACACACTCAAACCATCTCCAAAGTTATGCTCACCAAGACATGTTCTTCTTGACTTGAAAGGTAACAGCAAGGGAATCCATTCCAGGGAGAAGAGGCAGTAAATACTTACTAAACTATAATACAGAGTACTCTGGTACCATGTGAGCTTGTTGCTTTGGGTGAATCAGTGGGATGGATCACAGACAAGGCAGTCATGTTTGCTAGCTTGTAGTGTTGGCCCTATATTTAATAGATCATTACCCTGGGCACGATGCAGTTTCTGTGAATCTGTTCCCCAATTTGAAAAATAGTGAAAAACTAATTTTGGTATTTTTTTACAAGGAGTGGAAAATTTAGCTAACACAAATAAGGTAATGATTGGATGATGGTGGAAATACTCTTATGGAAGTGGAGCCCTTGGAGTCCAAGGGAAACTCAACAAAAAGACCTCAGAGCAGAAGAATAGGCAGCCAGTAGCTGAAAGGAACTTTAGTCTGTTGTTCTGCCATGAATATGCCTCCTCTGAATCTCTGTGTGTTTATTTTCTATTGAACTTCACTTATGTGTATTTCTGTACTCTGACTCATGTATATTATAATCACATGTAAATAAATGATCAGAACATTTTCACCAGAATCTCTCTTACACTTTGGTAGATCATCCTGTTTGGAGGGTAGAATCCCTGAAGAAAGTTCATATCCTAAAACACAGTCTCCAGACTCTTTCTCTGAAAATAAGAATAAGGTTTGTTTTGCTTCTCTGAAGAAGGAGGAGGAGGCAGAGATCAATTGAGTTGTTTAATACAGAAGTCTTCAGTATAGAATAGACTACACAAATAAATGCTAGAGATGGGAATTTTTTTTTCTAACAATTGGTGAAGTGGTAAAATTTCATGTTGGAGTTTGTGTGGAATAAAAATGAAATAGTATCCAGGGAAAGATGAGCCTGGGAAATGACCGTGACACACAAATGTAGTGAAAATGATGAGGTTGGGCTTTAGGGGAGTTCAAATCAAGCTTGCCTGAATGTGATGATGAACACCCTAGATCTACACCAGAAGGACCCCTCTGGGGGATCTAGCAACTTAGAGGGTGTCTTTCCATTCCCTACAGTGATATCCATCCCTATGAAGGAAGGAGTTCGTAGTCAGGGCATATATGCCGTTGTGGAACCTGAGTCCTTCTAGATGCATGGAACCCTGGAACCTCATCCAAATGGTCCCAAAAGCCTTTCCTAGGCCTACACAGGTTTGTTATCAAGGTCCCTCCTCAGCAAGATGTTCCACTCACCAATGTGTACATTCTGGGAAAGAAAAGTGACTAAAGGAGATTTGTTTGCACGAATGTTAGAAGTTGGCTGTCTGGATCAAGGATGTCCATATTTGTACACATGAGCTCCTGCTGGGGCAAAATGGACCTAGAGCAAGGAGAGAGGACTTGATCAGGAGCTCCCCCTCGTACTCTTACTCAGGGTCCTAAAAGCTGAGAGGAAACCTTATTTCTGAAGAGCAGAGAGGTCCTAGATAATATCCCTGTAGAATGATTTGAAGGACACATCAAAGTCCTGCTCATAATACAGGTTAGGCTTTGGCTAATCCTGCCCTGAAAATTAGCCATGAGACTCTTCCTAGCTGGGGTAGTAATAAAGCAGCAAGAAAACATCTAGTTAAAATTTCAATATTCAAAAACTCATCCATCTGAATTACGATCCTGTAAGAAAGACATGCCATGTGCAGCCACCTGTGACGTGAAACAGGCAAGACTTGGTTCCTGCACAAGGCAATCATTTCTCCATTCAGAATGCCAGAGTGTTCTCTCCTTGGAAAGTTTATGGAGAGCTCATATCCTGCCTGTTTGCCTTTAATAAAGAAATGTTAAATATTTTTAAGTAACCCTTCTTTAATGGGCCAGGAATATGTGTATCCTTAGCACTTTTGCTTCTTTAAACATCCTGAGAGCTATTAAATCCCCTGACTGCATGGGCTGCTGTGTCAGGCCTGTATCTATCTTGCTTGGTCTGTGGGGCACTCCCTGGGTTATACAGCTGCAGCTGGAGGGGGAAGGAGCTTCCAAGCACCCATCACTACTCATGTATTTGTGTTCATTGTCCACGTTCTTCCTGCTGCTTGACTGAGCAAATGTAAAGCACTTTGCCATGTGCTCACCATCTGCACAGGACTCTGTGTCCCCTCATCCTCTGTCCTTCTTCAGGAGTCCACACATGCTCTGCAGAGAAGAAGAAGCATTGAACTTGGAATTGGATTGTTTGGTTTCAAATCCAAGACTCTTTATTTACTCACTGGGAAATCTTGATTAAGTCAATTAAAAACACCTCTTTGTTAGTGGGGCTGTAGCTCAGAAGTACAGCATTTACCTAGCAGGTATGAGGCCTGGGCTTTGATCCCCAGCACTACAAAAGGAAAAGGAAGCCTTTTAGAAAGAAGCTAGGCTTTCATTTACTCCTTCAAAATTACTTAGCGAGGCCTACTTAGTGTTTCACAGTACAGGCAGCAGAGGCAGACATAGGTAAAGCACCCCAGTAAACGATGAGCAATTACCTTCTGACTTGAGTACAGAAAGAGCCAAGCAACACAATACTCTCCACTGTGTTTCTGAGTTGACATGTACTTATGGTAGAGTAACTGTCTGAGTGGAGAGTATTTACCTTTTTAGTATTTATATGTTGTTTATTTTTTGTAATCTCATCCACAATTTCCTTCAACTATAAATGCAGGAGCACACTACAATTGAAATGATCTTCAATAGTTTGTTCTGATGATTTGAAAATTGGGTTCCCCTAGGATATTTCAAAGCTGGGCTTGGGACCTTGGTCTTCTACTTACTTTGAATAAGTAGAATTTTTTTTCACATTTGTACAAGAAAAAGGCAACAGGAGACCTCTAGTCTGACAATGAAATCACTGTACACTGGCGGGGTCATGGGGTCAGCAGTTAAAATCAAAATGATCCAAATACAAATCATAACATAGAAAAAGAAAATTTTCCATCCCTACAAACTCCTTGAACCATTGATTGGAGTTACAAATACTCCTGTTCTCTTAGCAGAAATGTACGAAGACCATATGTAAAGATAAATATTCTGGTCTGAGCAAGATATGAAAATAAGAAGCAAAGAGTGAGTCAGTGGGGTAGCTCATGGACTGCTGTGCTTCCACCCACACTAAAGAATACTCAGAACCATAGGAGGCTGAGATTCTGTTCACCCTTTCATTTGCTCATTTATTCAACAAATATTTATTGAGCACCTGCTGTGTGCTGGGAACTCAGAAGGAAGCAAAACCTGGCACTGTTTCTCTCTTCATGTGCCCTGGTGAAGGACAAAGACATCAATTGAACAGTACTTCAAACTCATGTATAGTTGTGAGGGTGATTGCTCTGCAGGGAGAGGTATACGGTACAGAGAGGTTACAGTGAACGCCACTGACCTCATGTGGAAGACAAGATCTGCTTCCCTAAGGACCTTGACTTCTGCTTACATGGTCACAG
>PVLD010016710.1:0-44104 GCA_004027595.1 Dinomys branickii | reverse complement strand
AAATTTGCATGTCTGTATATGGGTCCATACATCTACAATTCGAAGATATCAATGGATAAAGCAACAACTACTGTTGAGACCATATCACCTTGTCTATAGATTAGTTGTGATTGTACTATTTTCTATGATAATGGGTGTCTGTTTGTCAATATGTTTTTGTACTTTTATGTTTCTAAAATAAAAAAAATAAAAAAAAAATTAAAAAAATAATGATGGGGCCAGCTGGTAGCCAAAACCTAGACATGCATTGAGCTACTTAGTAATGATGCCCTATGCATAACTTTTAATTATTCATGGTAATTAGGGGAAAAATAAGCAATCCAAAAACATGAGAAATAATATATTATTCACACAGACCCTCCATGTTTTTATCCTAACATTTTTTTTAAAGCTTGTCCTGTATCAGTGACCATAATATTGAGAGAAGGAAAGAGGAGAATTCTGGGAGTTCACAGGCAAAGGGAGAAACCATGAAACTAAATAAAAAATAGGAAAAGAAGTTTCCAGTTCTCATGGATTGGTTATTACATATGCTGAATGACAAGTGGGTGTCAGGCCTCACATGGCCCCAGATATGCAAAAAGCTTCAACAGTTTCTTTGTTATTTTAATTTTCTGTTAAGTTTTGACAAAGACATAAAAAATATTATGGGGGAAAAGGTAGAGGATAAATTTAGCTTCTATGTTCCCCTGCAATCTGCTAGTTTTTGCTGGCTGATACGTAACAGGAGGGATGGGTTTTACAAACTATATGAGCCAGATAATTTGGCCCATGGAGTTCTATGTTTTATCAAATTCTAGGTTAGAAGTTTTTTGTGAGAAGGAAATGAGTCAGATAAGCATCAATAAATACTGATTAATCATCTGCTAGACCTAGGCATTTTTCCTCTACCCTTTGCCTTTAGTAGGCACTTTATTTATCTTATTTATGAATGACTTAAAATAACTGAACAAATACCCTATTAGGGTGAGCCAGCAACATCCTGCCAGTCTTATGTGAACACATTTTAATGAGTACAGCGGGAAGCCCTGGGGGACGTGGGAAATGCTTCATGAAGCAGAGAAGGCCCGGGTGTTAAATATCTATGTTAGTAATTTCGATCTTTAATTTATATTTATAATTCATCAAGTTGATGCTTTTTCAAAGCTCCCCAAAGCCATGCTTGATTGCTGACTGTTGCTCAGCTAAGTGGCCGCATTGTTTAGCTGACAACAGGGACCTATGACAGGTCAGTTTGAGAGGAATCCTTTAAGAATCCATGGCAGTTCTGCCAGGCCACGCACACTGAGGCGGACTGTCCCTGAGGTGGACATCATGCTCCAGAGGGATCCACAGTTGGGCCCGGCCCTGCCATGCAAGCACAGCTGATGGGTCCCCCGCCTCAGGGCCAGTCAAGCGTCCCTTTTGTCACAGCGATGAGGGCACAGGCCCACGGTTCTGGCCAGCTCCAGAGGACACACCCTGCAAGCCCTTCATCCACAGAAGGGTTTCATGTGCACCTCTCCACACAGAGAGTAAACAAAGGTGTAAAAAGAAATTGAGAAAACTTTAGAGGGTTCTTTTTTTCTTTTCTTTTAAAGATCGATTTCCCCCCCCCCAGGTTCATTTGGCTGCTGATGTCATGTTCTTGCAAGACAGATTAAAAGGCGACAGTGTGACGGAAATAGGAATAACATTTTTAAAACAGCCCAAGGAGAAAAAATACAGCCGGAGAAAATGAAGGCTAATGTGCAGAATGCGCAGGGGCTGGCCACAGCGAGCGTGGGACTAGCTAACATGGACAGCCACAGAGACTATTGTGAGTGCTCACCAGCATGGGCTTTGAATGGCTTATAAATCAGCCAGAAATTTGAAATACAGGGCATGAGGATTTTATTTCGCTTATAAATCACACATTCTCATCTCATGTCCACAAGATTTCATATATAAAAAACTCTGTATAAGATGGCAAGCATGAATTCCACGTATTACTCAACTCATCCTGGGAGTCTCTTCATTGAGTTTACTTATGGTGAAGGGGAAAGGGCAATGCCTGCACAAGTAATTGGTATGTTATCTTCTGTCACTGGAAAAAAGAAGGATACAGCGTAAATTCATTAAATAGCCACACCTTTTAATACTACCTACAACATTCTCTGTAGAAACACTTCTATTTGTAACACTTTTCCATAGTTTTTAAAAATTATGAACGATTTGTCTCAAATATTACTGTATAACTTCAGGAGGCAAAAACTCGATTTGTAATCTTATTTGGATGCCAATTCTGAAGAATTTTAAAATAGCATTTCATTTTCATTCATTTAATTTTAATTTTTCTTTTTACAATAGCGGTATCTACCTCTTTCTTTTCCCATGAAATATTGCTGACAGCTGGGAAATCTGTAAAAGGAGGGGTAAATAATGTTTTTTGAGAATACTTCCTTACCCCAGAGTTTTCAAGAACTGAGAAATTTTACTGAAAAGGATCAACATGTAATGTGTGTATGTACCAATTCCCCAGGATAAATGTATTTACTATGCATCACAAATATGTACTAATAAAAAATGGGAAGAAAAAAGAAATTTTGCCATCATTTTCAGCCCTAAAAATCTTCCAGAGTGGATTTTTGTCTGTCACAAGAACACACCTAAATTCAAGCCACCTCTCTGACCTGCTCTCCCTCTGCACCAAAAGCTGTTCATGCAGCAGCTTCTGCCTTCTGGCTGTGGTTCAGCACCTGGCACCCCAGATCCCTGTGCTTGGTTGGCAGCCCTGCCCCAACTCTCACACCCTCTTTCATGCATTTCTACAGGTACCACTGTCCCCTGCTGTGCCGAGGGCTCAGTGGGCGCTCTGCCCACCACCAGTGCCTTGATTGTCCCCCCAAGTGTAGCATGTGGGGCTTCCCTTGTGAGGGCAAAGGCTGGTGACTGGGCATCGGGAAGATAAGCTATGAGACCCTTGCAGACCTCACTCTGTCCCCCCAGAGGCTGTGCCATCCTGTGAACAGACCTACAGCGGTGCTGACCCTGGCCTGACCTCTAGGAGCTGACCCTCCAGAGCTGACCATGCTGCCTTCTCTGGCAAGCCAGGCCTCTGCCCTGGGACAGGACACCCAGCGCCTTCTGCCTTTTCTCTATGCCTGGCTTGACCACTCAGGACCCGTGCCTGCCCAGGAGCAGCCTCTCCTGGCTCCTCTGGAGACAGCCCTCTTCTCCCATGGGCTGGGGCGGGGCAGCAAGGGCTTCGAACCTGAGAGACTGTAAATAAAGCACTTTATTTGTGGGCTGGGCAGAGGCCCACTTGGGCATTCCTGCCCTCAGATGCCTTCAAAAAAGAATAATAATAAAAATAAAATTGAAAATGAACCCAGGTGAGGTTTCACACACCTTCAATTCTAGCAGTCTGGAAGGCGGAGGCAAGAGGATCCCATGTTTGAACCCAGCCTTGGGGATATACCAAGTTAGTGAGACTCTGTCTCAAAATAAGAAAGAAAAGAAGGGACTGGAGCCAGGTGTAATGGTGCACACCTATAACTGCAGCACTTGGGAGGCTGAGGCAGGAGGGTTGCTATGAGTTCAAGGTCAGTCTGGGCTATGTAGTGAATTCAAAGGGAACCTGAACTACATAGCGAGACCCAGTCTCAAAATAAAATAAAAATTAAACTAAAATTAAATAAAAGCATGCAGTGGGAGGAGGTAGGGCTGTAGCCCAGTGTGAAGGCCCTGGGTTCAATCTCCAATCCATAAAAAAAGAAAGAAAACATACTGGATTAAATAAACAATAATCTTCATCAGAGAATCATCACAAGGGAGAAAACACAAATTATAAGTAAAAGGCACAGTTACTGTAACACTATAAGTTAAAACTGACGTAGGTGGGGTTAAGGGCATGTTTGGAGGCAGAGCCCTTGTCTAGCATGCACAGTATCAAGAATTTGACTCATAACACTGCAAAAACAAGAAGCTGGTGAAGTGATGTGGATAGAAGTCAGGTAGGGTTCCCGTCAACTAGGACCCCGTGCAAAGCCTCTCTCTGTCTTTCTGTCTGTCTCTCTGCCACTCTCTTGCTGTCTCTTTCTCAAAATGAGAGAATCAGACGATAATTATCTAAAACAGTATCAGTGGGTTTAAATGATATAAGTGAGCACTGAAATTCTGCACTTTTAGACGTTAGAGGACCACAGGCTATGTTCCCTCAACCTAGCTGTCTCTGGGCCATTGAGGTAGCCCTAACAGACCAGATAGGGCCCCTGGAGCAGCTGCAGCACCAGTGAAAGATCTTCAGGCCTGTGACACAAATGAATAGAATCAAGAAGATTTCTGATATTGGAGGGGGTAGCATGATGTCATGTTTTTTAAACTGGTACCTCCAGAAGAAGGCTCATTTTCTTTCTTTTTTTAAAGGCTCATTTTCAATCCATCTAAAAACTTGTTTTTCTTCATCTGATCCTCGAGGCCCAGGAACACAGAGAGACCCACATTTAAGGACCACCTTACATAAACACCCAAATAACTCTCTTGAAAATGCCCTGTTGTCTGAGGAATTCTCCAGCCTGCCCATCCCTGCTTTGCTCCCTAACCCAGCGGCTGAAGCCTGCTCCTCGACAGGCTCCATTCTTACGAATGCTCAGGGCCGGAACTAGTGATGGCCACAAGAGGGCGTCTTCTCTGTTCTTTGTTTTTCTCATTCTAGAGGGAAGGGGTGCCCTGACTTCAATGATGCCAGGAAAGATGACCTAGGTACCTAAAAGAATCATTCATGTTTAATATGTTCTCCGTCCTGAGAAATGGTGAGAATCGAGAAGTTGCAATTCACTAGAATTTGGAGAGCCATATATATTACTTTAAATTTTCTAATGGCCGCCTTAAGTGAATAGAAACAGATAACATTAATTTCAATAATATATTTCATTTGTATCAATTATTTAAAATGTTATTTCATCATAGATGCTTTACGTACTAAATTTTTGATACTGCTATGAATTTTATACTTTTAGCTCATCTCTATTCACTGGTAAACTTTCAGTTTATAATAAAATATAGTCTTTCTAAAGCAGTAAAATTGTAATTAGTGGTGTTTAACAGTTTTCATTTTTAAATCTAAGTCAATTAAAATTAAGCTAAGTTAAAAATTCAGTCACATTGGTGACACTGAACTAATCACCATGTCTGACACTCTAATGGACATCACTGGCCTAGAATTCCCAGTCAACAGCCCACTGAGTTTTCTTTACCTTTGACACACAGAAAAAAGGAGTGGAGAGGACCTAACATGGAGAGGAGGAGAGGGGACAGTAGTGTCTTAGTGATTTTTCTCATTGCTGAGATAAAATACCCAATGCCCAAATTAAGGAAGGAAAGTTTATTTAGCTCACAGTTTATAGAGGTTTTAGTCCTTAATCCACTCCAAGGCAGGGTGGCACATGGCAGACAAGAGTTCATGGCTGGCAGAAGACAGCAAAATCAACAACTGACCTTAACAGTGTCTTTCTGCCGCTTTTAAATTCTATCCAGACTGCTGGGATCAAGGTGGTGTGAAACCAATTGGTGAATTGATCACAGACCCTTAATTCCAGTGCCAGACACTCCAGATTCAGCCACCTCTGAAAAAGTGCTCCCCTCATGGCTGCAAGAGTTAGGGGGAAATCCAGACACCAACCATAACAGGTAAGAACTATTTAAAAAGAGAGAGAGACAGACAGAAAGGAAGAAAGAAATAAAGAAAGAAAGAAAGAAAGAAAGAAAGAAAGAAAGAAAGAAAGAAGAAAAAAGAAAAGAAAGAGGAAGGAAAGCAAAAAGGAAAGAGGGAAGGAAGGAAGGCAGGAAGGAAGGAAGGCAGGAAGGAAGGAAGGCAGGCAGGCTAAAGGAAACCAGTGGAAGAAGACTGTCAGAGTCCATGAAATGTTTCTTCTCCAATTGCATCACCAGTAACCCAAACAGGCAATATTAAAGACTGCTCGTCATCCTCTGCTACAAGTGTGTGTTCATTGCTGCTGTATGAAGCTATATTTTTCTGATAATGGGCTTCAGATAATGTTTAGGGCAAAGAGATAATTTAGTGTTATTCAAATGAAACCACTAGATTGCTGCCAAATCTGTACACTATTCACTAAGTACAGCTGCCAGGAATCAGAAATACTTCCCACAGCATTCTGTGTGTTTGTTTATTGACCCCTCAAACCTCCCAGTTTCCTCTAGCTAGTAAAAGCTTGCATCTCTTTAGCACTAGATAAGGGCTATTATGGAGAAGGCCGCTGTTCTCTCTGATTATAAAAGGCCCAAGCAGAGATGTGGAAAATCAAGTGCTTGAAGTGAGAAAGTATTCAAAATTTTGTAATGAAAAAGATGACTTTAACAAAGATCTGCTATTATTTTGACCAATATCTGCTTAATACCGAGAGACACAGAACACATTGAAAGACTCTTTAGGGGCTGGGGATATAGCTCAGTGGAATAAGTGCTTGCCTGGCAAGCACAAGGTCCTGAGTTTGATCCCTAGTACCGCAAAAAAAAAAAATAAATAAATAAAATTAAAAAAAATAAAAAAAAAAAAAGAAAGACTCTTTAGTTATTGTACAGGGTCTCTCCAGTGAGAGGGTACACCCTGGGTGGTCATCACATTTCACAGCTCCTTCATCCACTGGCTGTATTAGCCAGCCACATCTGCCTGGTAACACTGAAGCACCCCGTGATGGAAATAGCTTCCCAGCCCTGGAAACCTGGTATGACAAAAGTGCCAATATCCTTCTTCATAAGAAGGGCCATATTTTGTTTATTCCACTTGGTTGCCCATTCTTGGAAAGATCTGTCCAGTTGCTTCACTTCCTCATTCTGGTAGAACCTCCAGGATTTTAGCTGAACATGAGCAATGGTCAGTTAATGGTGTCTACACAAGCATCAGCAGACAGAAAGAGATGCAGCACCTGAAGGCAGCGTAGTCTACAAATGAGATGCCCAGGTCTTATTTAATCCACCTGCATCACCCTAGAATTGAAAACAAGGCCCAGCCACAAAGATCATGAGCAAAATTTTATTTTTCAAGTGTTTCACTAGAGAGGAGCTAAACAAGGCAAATGAAAAGTTGAAAAGTCTTCACTAAAAACAGTTAAGAAATTGATGTCCAGAGGTGGTTTCTTGTTATCCTTTAAATTCAGACTCTGTCTTTATAGAGAGCCCTTCATCACAGCCCAGGAAGTTTGTATTTGTAATCCTATGGAAATGTTGCAGAATTCTAGTGAGTTAATTCCAATCTACTACTTCTAGTACAACTCATGCTGAGAATAAAGACCTAAGGCATTTCTGTAGTTGTGAGGAGCCAAGGGGTCCCACATCCAGCCATGATGATGCCCACATTCAGCCATGATGATGGCTAACAGGAACAAAGGCCTCAACCCATGGCCAAACCAAGGTTTTAGTCATTCATGAAGAAGGGAATGGCTCAGGAATGAGTGGCTATGTGAAAAGTGGGAAGAACATGAGTGCTGTGAGCTGGTCTAGGCAGGAGACCTAAAATCACCTCTGCAATATGCAGAGAGCAAGATGTGCAGAAAGAGTAATCTCTGTGACACAACTGAGGGAGTACCTAATGATTTGGGGTGCTACTTAAGCTCTTCTATGCTCCAGAAGTCACAGCCTCTCATCTTGAGGCTCATCCCAGCCGACAGTGTGGGCTCGAGTCTCCATCCCGCCTCTGCTCACATATGTTTATTTGGGAGCTGCGGGGGTGGGGAAACATCACCTTGTCATCTTTGCTTCAAAGAGCACATCAGCACATCAGCTGGACCAATACGCATTGCTTAAAACCAACTGAAGGGATAAGGAAGTCTCAGCCAGCTCTGAACACTTCAGTGCATGGAAGTCGGGCAGGGTGGTCCCACGTGTCTTCTGCAATTCAATCTTTTCCTGCTCTTCTTCTGCCTTTTGTCTTCCGTTTGTCTTCTAGTGGCCCCTAATGCCACTGTTTATGTTTCTTTTTTCTTTTAAGGAATTTTCTTGCAACTCCTCACTTTTCCCTTAAAGCTCCTTCCAGTTCCTTTCTTTTAAACATTCTTCATGTTCGGGACTTCAACTGATACGCTCTGTATCTTCTCTCCACACACAATGGCACTTTTCTGCTTAGGCACCAACCCTAAAACAGGGTCACACATACCTCAGGGAGAATCAGCTACATTCATGCTTTGTTGCTATTGCCTAAACACATGGGCTGCTTTCAGTTTAAACCCACCCCCTGGCCAGCCAGATCTAAGACAATCCTCACTCGATATTCCTCAGACAGCAATGATTGGTTCTGTCATTAGAATTTTCATTCTTTGGTCGTGGAAAAATACTCTGTCTCTGTCTTTGTCTCTCTCCTCACTTTTGGTTGCTGTTTGCATGGGAAGAAGGACAAAGATGAATGAATCAAAGAAAAACCTATCTGAGCCAGGCACATTCTCGTAATCCAGCACTTTGGGAGGCTGAAGCAGAAGGATCACCACGTGTGAGTCCCACCAGGCAATTTTGCAAGACCCCTGCCTGAAAATTTAAAAAGTGCTCACTGCAAAACCTCTTATTTCAATCCCCAGTCTACAGAGAAAAATAGAGGGAAGGAGGGAGGAAGTGAACTTATCCTATCTGAAAGTTTACATGACTCAGTAAATACACAATAGTCTTTACAAGAGTAGAGTTTTTGTTACTCCCAATAAATTAAATACAAAAGAATGCATTTTCAAATCTCAAATTCCTATTAGTAGTAATGCAATGAAGTACATTGCATGATCAATAGGTGATAGGTCAGATAATTTGCATCACATTGGAGAACAGCAAAAGAAGTAGATTGTTCATTATTATATTTTTCAGTGCTCACTTGAAATTACATTTGGATCTGTAAGCTCTCCTCCTCTCTGCAAGGAAAAGGTTCCTGGAGGCATCTGTTTCGCAGCCAAGAAAGACCCAGAAAGGAAAATACCACAGGCAGGTAGTACCCTGTGAACTCAGTGGTAGTTCTTATAAGAAAAGAAAAACTCACATTCTTGATTCAATTATTTCCACTAGAAATTTTTGTCAGGGGTCTCTTGATAATTCGAAAGTCAGAACAATCTTCTGATTTCAGGAGCTACCCCATGATATAAATCTTTCAAACCAACAGACCATGTCTACTGGCTTTAGCAGAGTGAATGAATCACATGGATTTTGATGATTTTGAAGAGGAAACACCAATGTCTAGTGATGTGTGTGTACCAAGCATTAGAATACCTGAAAAGGCTAGTGGCTTGAATTTAGATTTAATTAGCACTTCTATCAGGTGCTAAAACAACAGTCTATGTAAGTTAGTAAAAGAGGGAGAGACGACATTGGCTGCAGTGGAGGACCACCTGGGCACCTCTCCTTGAAAAAAAAGCAATTATCTCCATTTTAGCCAAACCAGGCCCTATTTCCATGTATTGCTATGTACAGAGCTGGCTAGGACTTTTCCTTATCCCTTCAACTGGCTTTAAGCAATGCAAATTGGTCCATCCCAGGTGCTGATGTAGTCTCTGAAGCAAAGACAACAGTGCAGTGTTACCTCACTCTCATATCTCCCAAACAAACCTGTGAACCGAGACGGCATGGAGAGCCAAGCTCCACACTATCAGCTGGGATGAGTCTCAAGATGAGAAGTTTTGACTTTCCAGGGCATAAAGATTACATATCAGAGCTGAAGCACTGACCCCAAAATGTCACATACTACCTCAATTGTGTCATGCAGATCACTCTTTCTGCACATCCTTCTCTCTGTATATCGCAGAGGTGATTTCAGGTCTCTTACCTAGCCTAGCTCACAGCACTCACATTTTTCCTACCCTTCTCATAGTCACTCATCCCCGAACCACTCCTTCATGAATTAATAAAACCCAGGTTTGGTCCTGGAACAAGTCCTTTATTCCAGTTACCCTTCACTGTAACTGGACTTAGGATCCTTGTCTCCCCATAGTTACAAATATGTCTTAAGTGTCTTTGTTTACACTGTGCATTGCACTGGGAGTGGTAGGTTGGAAATAACTGAATGGAATTCTAATAACTTTTCCATAGGATTACAAATATAAACTTCCCAGACTGAGATAAGGACAAGGAAGGGCTCCCTATAGGCTATGAAACTACAAAGGAACCAAATTTGCCAATGCTTTAAATGCATTAAGATGTGAGGCTGTTAGACAAAGGGAGTTGGTGATAGCTCCCAAGTACTGGGCCTTGTGAGGGGAGGGACCATCGGAGGAGCATCAGCCTAAGAAAGGAACTAGAAAGCCATATTCAAAGAAACCAGGAACTCAGAAGAGAGGTCTGGCCAGGGATGGTAGGATACATCTGTGATCCCAGTACACAAGAGGCTAAGGCAGGAGGATCACTGAAGTTAGAGCCAGCCTAGGCTACACAGTGAGTTCAAGGTCAGCCTAAACTACATAGTGAGGTCCTAGTTCAACACCCCTCCCCCACAAAAGTACATAGAGAAGGGAAAAGGGTGCCAACAAGCCAAGCTGCAAAGGAACCAGTGTTTGCAAATGTTAGATGCCACAGAAAAGCCAAGAGATTTAAGCAAGGCAGGACAGTGGGACTGGTGAAAGAGGGTCTTTCTCTCAGAGCAATTTCAGAGCAGAAGCCTCTTGGAGTGGGCTTTATAGCATTTTCAATATCATTGGTTCGACTCCTCTGTGTTTTTAATGAAATGGAGTTGAGAATGATAAAGATAAAAGTTTAGAATGAAAGTTTTAGGATAGAGTATTTTTAATTGATAAAATTATAACACTTGAAAATTTGATCTGATGCCATGAAGATCCTAGGGAAGAGCAAAGGACTTAATAATTTTCAGTACACCTGGGAATGGTGACACATTTCTGTAATCTGAGCACTCTGGGAGGCTGAAACAGGAGGATCACAAGTTTGAGCCAGCCTGGGAAACATAGCAAGTTTGTATCTTAAAACAAAGAAAATATTAAAAGGGGTTGGGGATGTAGCTTAGTATGAACACTGGGTCCAAGCCCCAGTATCACAAAATAATAATAATAATAATAATAATAAAAATAATAATAATAATAAGCTAGTATATGGAATTGCTTCTCAGACACTAGGGTTCTCCAGTTACTGCTATCTCATCAAAGATCTTGCCATGTCAGATATTCCTCTTTCTCTTCCACTGGCTCCTGCATTTTCACATCTACCATCCTGGAAAGAATAGTCCCCTGACACTTCCTCTCTAATAGCCCACAAATGCCCCCCTCATCCCATCACTGGTAAACTGTTTTTTTCCATCTTTTTGTCTTTTTAGAGGCAGGGTTTCACTATGCAGTTTAGACTGGCCTTGAACTCACTTGGTAGCCTAGGCTGGCCTCAAGCTCGCAGCAGTCCTTCTGCTCCAGCCTCCCAAGTGCTGGGATTACAGGCATGTATCACCATGCCTAACATCACTGGCAAACTTCTAAAAAAGTGATATGGCTGAATGCTCACCAGCTTTAACAGAGGTGAGTGGCCAGGGTGAGTTCCCTTCCTTCAGGAAAAATAGGGGGTGATGAAAGATCAGGTATTCTTGAAAGATCGGGTATTTCATGGATGGCACATACTGGTCTTATGCTTGCTGCTTCCTCTTCTCTCCCTACAGTTCATTCCTCACTTCACTGCAATCTGGGTTTGATCCCATATTCTAGTGAGTGTTACTCACTATTACAAGTTACATCCTCACTTGCCCACGAAGTCAGCATTTTATTCCTGGTGTACCTTTCTCTGTAAGGTACTGAGTACATCCTGAGTCCTCTTTTCTTGGACTCCTTTCTCTCTTGTTGGTCCTCCGTGAAATTTCTTTATTCTGATTCTTCTGGCATATTTTAGCTGGCAAATGACTCTCAGTCGCTTTCACTGCCCTCCAACTTTTCTCCCTTCACTAAATGTTGTGCACAGGGCTCCATGGTTGGCATTTTCTCAAGGTGTACAATTCCACTGGATAGTGTGACCCTCAGAGTAACTTTCCTTTGTACCCTTCCTATGCACCTGTTCTTATTCCCTACTGTCACTTCTCGATGTCTCAGAAACACATATCTGGAGTGTCAAAATTCAATTCATTATTTCCTTTGCCCTCTTCTTGATCTGTTTTCTTTCTCCAATTTTCTCAGTTAGTGATGCCATTGTCACAACTAAAATCATCATATTCATTTATGACCCCGTCCTTTCTTACCATTTGCATCCAAACTGTTACCAAATTCTTTCATGTCTACATGCTAAACTCTTCTTGATCTTTCATTTCCTCATAGTCTGGGAGTCTCATTTGTATTTCTAAACTTGCTTCCTAACTGGTTTCTCCCATCAGGCTGTTTCTACCCCATTTCATTCCCCACACTGCAATCACGTGATCTCTATAAAGTAGAAGCCAGATAGTGATGCATCTAGGCCACAAACCTCTCAGAGGTCTATGGAATATCATCGCCAGAACATACCCTTTTCCTAACCCATCCCAGCTGTTATGGTTTGTGTCCGGGTGCCCCCCAAAGCCTCATGCAGTCATGGGGTGGGCTTCTAGAGTTTATGATTGACTCATGATCCAATGGGATTATAGGTGTGAGTGCTGGGATTATGGGTGTGAGTGCTACACTCCCGTGCTGGGTGTGGCAGGGCAGGCGGCCTGCATACAGTGTGAGGGAGACAGGCTTGCTTGCTGCTGCTGCCCCTTTCTGCTCTTGCTGTTATTGTTGTCTTCCACCGCCATGAACTGTCCCCTCTGCTGTGTGCCACCCTGCCTTAGAGCCAGCTGAGTATGGACTGAAACCTCCACAGACTGAGACAAATAAGCTTTTCCTTCCTTAATTACAGGTATCAGGTATTTATCCCACCAATGAGGGAACAGTAACTGAGACACCAGCTTCACTCCACCTCTTTCTAGACTGAGTGATTTGCCTTCTAATCTCTTGTTCTGTGAGTGCCTGTTACATATCTCCGTTTTATGAGCATTTTCATATGTGTCTTTCTCCCCAGTTAGTCTGTGAGTTCGCCTTTGGCTAAAAGACATCTCATCTATCTTTGTGTTTCCAGCACCTACTCAGTCTCTGACACACAATCAAGTACTCGATAGTTGTTATGGTCTGTGTCTAGATGTCCCCCCAAACCCTTATGTAGTCATAGGACTTTTTAAGAGGTAGCTGAATCTAGACTGTGTGATGCTGGGATTAAGAGCATGTGATTAATAAATCAGCCCACTAGTTGGTTTGGCATGGTTCTGCCTAGGATGAAGGGTGTGAGTGCTACACCCACCTTAGGGCTACTGACACCCTGCATCAAATATAAGGCTGTTCCCTCTCCCTCTCTTGTTGCTTTTTCTGTTTTCTGGTGCCACAAAGAGTTGCCCCTCTGCCATGTGCCATCCTGCCTTGGAGCCGCTGATTGTGGATTAAAATCTCTACAATCCGTGAGCTAAATAAACCTCTCCTCCTTTAACTTTGGTGACAAGAAAAGTAACTAAGTATTCTCGTGTGACAGAATTGCACAATGAATGAGTGAATTAAGTGATAATCATTCTGTTCAAATAGGCCGATCTTAGAAGGTTATTCTCAGGTTTTGTGTTACTTATTTTAACTTCTATTGTTAATGTCATGATTTGAGTGCAAGAGTCATTGGGCAGGATGGTAGGAATTCACCAAAGGTTATTATACTGCGAATTCTTGTCCTCACATAAGTTGCTCAGATTATCAGATACATGCACATCTGCATGCAAGTCTGAACAACTTCGTTGAAGATAATATGTAATATAATAACCACTGTTAATCCCTACCATTTGGTTTGAAAGCCTGTATCATTTTTACTGTCCTTGCTTGGTGTTGTTTGTATTTTGCTATTGTTCTTTTTTATGTACTATTTTCTTTAAAATAAAAAAATTAAAAAAGATTTGAGTGCAAGAGAAACTCACAATAAAGACAGATGGAAAAGGTCAAGGGTGTGTTTTCCCAGTATGCTTGGTAAAGAACTGAAGGATGGTGGTGGTTGTGTTCTGCCACTGCTCACAGATCAGCAGGCAGGTTGGTGTGAAAGGTCACACAGTTGCAGATTTTATTCCGGAAACACAGCTTTCAAAATTTGAAAGAACTGATGTAATACTGATAAAGTGGCTATTCTTCTGCAGCTTGCATCCACTTTAAACAGACCCCCTATGTACCATTCTCAATTCTGCACCAGTGGAGGCACTGCACTTTCCTAGAATTCAAGAGTGGCTTCTCATTATCGATCCCACGGCTGCCTCTTGTGGATTTCAAGATGATCCTTACCTCATATTAGCATCCTTTATGAAATATCATTCGCTTTTATTGGCAAAAAAAAGTCCAGGGAAAAGGCAGCAAAGTTCAGTATTAATTCACAACACAAATATTTTCAGTAGGATATAGCTGAATCTCATATACTATGTTTAATGCCTAAGTATTTTGAGTCCCAAGTAGAAGGTACAAGTAACGCTGCCCCGAAGGAATCAATCAAGCTCAGAAAAGTTAAAGCTTCTGTGGACGTGTTTGACCAGCTCTTGCAAACAGGAACCAGTCTCTTGGATTTATTGTGTTACTGTGATAACCAAAAACCCCCAGCCAAATATCATTTTCAACAGACTGAACAATCTGAAGAATTTGAAGAGGCCACAGAAGAAAATAATAAAAAAAAAAACTCTAAGGGGAAGAATGGTCATTAGTTGTCCTCAAGCAAAAGCACTGGTAGTCAATGAGAGATTGGGGGGGAAATGGAATGATATATTGTCTGCTAAAGCGTATAGTTGCACAGAAGGTGAAACCAAGTCTATAGACTTTTAATACCATTCTGAAGTATCTGTAAAGGTTTTATGCCTTACAGACCCCAAGGAAATGAAAGCAACATGCAAGCTCTTCAAAAGGACATTCTTTCATCATCTACAGCATAGTGAATGAATTAGTGGTAATAAAATTTTCTCCAATGGACCTGGGTGATGATAAGTTTTCTCAGCCAACTATGAATGTTTGCTCATCCCTCGGAAATCTAGACCTTGCTTACATATATGGCATTTTAAACACGGGACATAACCAGAAAGTCATTGAATCTGATTTTCAATGTAATTTCTTATTTTCATTTTATTTTATTTTTTTGAGATAGGGTCTCACTCTGTAATTCAAGCTGACCTTTGACTTACTATGTAGGCCAGGCTGGCTCAAATTCATGGTGATCCTCCTGCCTCAGCCTCCCAAGTGCTGGAATGACAAGCATGTTCCACCATGCCCAGCTTAATGTAATTTCTATTATTTCAAATTCTTCAGTTTGCTTTGTCTAATGGAACAAATTGATATCACCTTAAAGTGGTATAAGGATCTGATACCTCCAGTGATCTTTCCCAATCCCAACTATTGATAAATCTTCTCCAAGCTTTGGATGGGGCCAAAAAACTAGAAATGATTCCTTAGAGGGAGAAAGATAGTGAAGCATATGGTCACACATTTCGTGTGACCCAAAGAAGAAATCCTGAGGCTCACAGCAAGGAATAAGCACCCAGCACAGCTTCAGACAGCATTCACTGACTGCTGCTGCCATCAAATCTGTGTATGAGAGGCAAGAAGCCAGACAGGCTGCTCCCGGCCAGTGTGACCTACTGTATAGCTGTCTTCCTTGTAAGGGCTGGGAGAGCCCAGGAAGCCTAGACAATGCTGGGGCTTTCCAGGATGGATCATCAAACCCCTAGAAGTGAACTGCTGAATGAATGTATGGACAGCGCAAAAGTGTGGGACAGTCCTACCCAGGCCATCAAGAATGTGAAGCCTGTGAGTGTCTTCAGCTTGCTTGTTTGTGAGAGTCTCACCCAGAGAGCAATACACCCAGAACAAAAGGAAGCCCTGGGGAACAGACTGCCTCAGCCAGTGACAGTGATGGTGACAGGGACGGTGACAGCTATGATATAAAGAAAACAAGGAGATGCAGATTTGGAGGATTTGGTACTATGAAATGCAGTGGACACACGCAGTCTTTAGGTTAAGCTCCTAATTCACTTTACTAACCCATCCGTCAACCCATCATCAGGAGCTACCACTGCAGCAGTGGCAGTGCTGCTTCACCTCTTCCAACATGCGCAGACGTGAGGCCCGTGACCCTGTGGACGTGTACGCCATGCGCACCCACAACACACTCACACTGCTGTATCGCCATGCTGCTCACCAGCCTTTGCTGGCCCGTGTGCAGCTGCTGCTTTGATCTTAAAGACTTTCTTAAGTTCCATCACAATTGCTATCTGACTGATAGGCAACCCAACTTTAGGAATAGATGGATGTGAGTAATTATGCATTTTAGAATTGATTAAACAGGACAACAGCAGCTGTAGGCTGCTCAGCCGGTACAATGAAGACTGTAAATAGACGTCATGAATGTACATGTGTATTTCCATTATCTTTAATGCTTAACTCTCATACAGCCTTCACCATCGCCTTCCATCTACAACACCCTGAGTGCTTAGGGACAGGAGTATTCACTCATTGGTAGAGCGTTAGTCTTCATGTGAGTTTCTGGGTTCAATCCCCTGTACAGCAAACAAACAAACAAAACCTGACCTAACTATTTTTTGTCTTCTTGGTACTAGAGTCTAATGAGGGCTAGTGGAACAAAAAGACGTGTAATGTGCGGAGATCATCGCTTACGTGTTGCCCCTTAATCAGGCTGGTCAAGAGCCTGTCCGAGCATTTCTTTCTTACATGTACAGGAAGCAACTAAGAGCGCTGAGGGTGCAGGAGCATCCTTACGTTCATGAGCGCTTCTACCACAGGCTGCTTCGCACATGCCTGAGGCACTGAGTACCCCTCATGGAGAGGAGCAGCTATACCTTCACCCTGCAGGGCTGACGTTTACACCACGCTCTGTGTGCTGGTATTCCTTAAACTGTGCACCTACATTCACCATCTGAGCCGAGGCAGGATGCACCATGTCCTGAAAAGCTAGGTATGTGGTTCCTGTTTTCATCTAGAATGTAAGTTCACAAGGCATCTATTGCAAGACAAAGGAGAAAACGGTGATGCAATAATAAGCTACAAAGCATATTTGGAAAAGAACAAAAGGCAAATTGGTCTCAATTTTCAGATTCCCAGGAAATGCTGGCTTCCTGCAAGCCCCTGTTAAATTGGCCCCTCCATCTCTGGCTCCTCAGCACCAGCACACACCACCTCCCTCACTGGCCTCACTGCAGCACCCAGCACAGTCCCGAGTGCCGGATGCCCCTCACCCATCCAGGCCTTCATGGAGTCGTTGTCATGTTGCTCTCAGCTGAATGGACAGGAAAATCTGCTGGTCTGGTGGCACAGGAATTTGTAGTGGACTTTCCAAGTGTGTGATAAATAGTTGAGTAATTTCAATTTTGTGCCACAGATAAACCAAACCTGCACACTGGGCAAAGACCAGCTTGAATATTTCTGAGAAAATTTGAGGCCCACAGAAAGAATCTCCATTGTCTCCTACTTGTAAATGTTTATTTCACCAGTCTTTACCTCTAGTGTCAGTAAAGATACCTTCTAAGCCGGACGGAATGACCTCTCCAGGTTTGCTTCTGCTCCCCTTGGTGCCTGCTGTTTTATCTCTTTCCCCCATCCCAGCTCCAAGCCCCACTGTTCCTCACTCCCCCCAGAGCCCAGCCTTTTGTCCATAAACCTATACACATGAGTTTCCTTATGAAATTCTAGGCTCCTAGATACATATGAATTACCAAAACTGAATCAAGAAGATATAAAAATTCTCAATAAGCCAATATCAGTTAATGAGTTTGACAATGGAATGAAAAACCTAACAGCCAAGGAAAGCCCAGATCCTGATGGACTCACTACTCAATTCTACAAGAAATTTAGAGAATATCTAATGCCAATACTCTTCAAACTCCTTAATGAAATTGAAAGGGAAGCAATATTCCCTAACCTTTTCCTGGAGGTAAATATTATACTGATACCAAAGCCAGAGAAAGATACAAACAAAAAAGAGAACTATAGGCCAATCTCCCTAATAAACACAGATGCAAAAATCCTCAATATGATGCTAGCAAATAGAATTCAACAAATCATCAAGAAGATTACACACCATGACCGAGTGGGATTTATACCAGATATGCAGATATGGTTCAACATATGCAAATCAATAAATGTAATACACCATATCAACACAATCACAGACAAATTTTTGATAATCTCAGTTGATGCAGGAAAAGCTTTTGATAAAGTCCAGCACTCGTCCATGATAACCCCACAGAAAATAAGAATAGATGGCCTTTATCTCAATCTGGTAAAAGCTGTCCTTAAAAAACCAATGGCCAACATCATACCAAATGGTCAAAAATTGAAAGCTTTCACTCTAAAATCAGGAACAAGACAAGGATGTCCACTATCTCCACTCCTTTTCAACATAGTTCTGGACACATTAGCCCAAGGAACTAGACAAGAGAGAAAAATAAAAGGAATAAGGATAGGAAAAGATAAATTATCATTATTCATAGATGACACAATATGCTACACAGAAGATCCCAAAAACTCCACCAAAAGTTTCCTAGAGTTAATAACCAAATTCAGTTACCTGGCTGAATACAAAGTCAATATTCAAAAATCAATAGCATTCTTGTACACAAACAAGAACCTTATTGAGCAAGAAATTAGGGAAATCACATGCTTTACAATAGCATCCAAAAATATGAAATATTTAGGAATCAATCTAACAAAAGATGTAAAAGATTTATATATTGAAAGTTACAGTACTCTGAAAAAGGAGTTGAAGAGGATATCAGAAAATGGGAAGATATCCCTTATCCATGGATAGGAAGAACCAACATAGTGAAAATGGCCATACTTTCAAAGTTATTATAGACATTTAATGCAATCCTGAGCAAAATGCCATTAGCAGAGTCTCTGCCCTCAGTGCACCTGGTGCAGACAGGAGATCCTCACTCAGGCCTGCAAACTGCTCTCACCAAGGTTTGTGTGTGGGCCCTCACTGTGCATGCCCATTGCTGAGTGAGGTATGGGTGTGGGCACTCCAGGAGCTACTGGCACCACGGTTTGGGTCTGGGCTTCACTCACACCTGGACCCCCTGGAGGTCGCACACACAGGCAGTCTGTGATTACTGTTGGTATGGTTCATGCCTGGCTCCTGTGCATAGCCTGAACTGACTGGAGAAGCAGAATAATGCGGGGTGTGACCCGCTGACAGCACGGTTCCCAGCAGAATGCTGCCAAGAGAACCAGGTATTTCCCATTTCCTTCATGGGGGCAGAGCAGGTGACCAACAACTCTGCCACTATTACAGTCTGAATAGCCACCCTATGTGCACCTGGTGCAGACAGGAGATCCTCACTCAGAAGGCCTGTAAACTGTTCTTACTGGGGTGCATGTTTGGGCCCTCCCTGCACATGCTCAGCACTGAGTGAGGTATGGGAGTGGGTTCTCCACGAGCCACTGGCACCTTGGTTCATGTATGGGCTTCACTTGTGCCCAGAACCCCTGGAGGTTGCACACACAGGCAGTCTGTGATCACCATTGGTGCAGCCTGCAACTGGATCCTACGGGCATCCTGAACTGACTGCAAATGCAGAATCAGGTGGTCCAAAAACTGTTGAACCTACTTTTCATGTCTCGGTTTTGCCTGTTTAGTGAATTGCCTGGGGTCACAGGACCACTGGTCTGGGATTGCACCACCAGTGCAACCAGATTCTGGGACATACACATGCCCTGAACTGTAAAGTGTCACTGGATCAGAACATCTGCAATCAACTGACATCACAGCTCAAATCTGAGATGTGGGAGAACTAGGTACACTTCTCGATCTACTGGAAGATCCCAGACTAAGCAGCACATCTCAGCGGACACTGAGGGGCAGGCCTGACCACCACGAAAACCAGGGCCACTAGCAACCTCTGCTGAACTTCCAGAGAAGAGGGAGACTGAGCATTCTGCCTCCAGCATCAAACATGACAAAATGAAGGGCTAAAACGCAGTCTCAGAACTCCACCCCACTCAGATCAAGTCCAGGAGACACTGACATAGGAGAACTTGGTAAGCACATACCTGAAATTGCTGAAATTATTGCAGCAAAAGTAAAGAAGTAACTCCATCAGGCCATAGAAGAGATAAAATCAGACATAATCTCTAAGGCAAAAAATGAAATGACAGTAATAATGAATGAAATGCTCCACACCTCTAAAGAAGAAACAGATAAAAAAGTAGATGAACATAGGTGATGCATGGGAACATTACATGAGCGATATAGGAATGAATTAGAACACATGAAACATGCTCAAAGAAATTTCCAGGAAATCAAAACTTCCTCTGAAAGCTTGCAAAACTGCTTGAATGAAGCCAAAGATAGAATTGCAGATTTTGAAAACAGTATGGCAGCTAGCAATTGTGAATGGGAGACTCTCTTAAAATCAACAAGGATCCAGGAAAAATCAATTCAACAGCTGTAAGATGAAGCAAAGAGAAATAATGTCAGACTAATAGGAGTCAATGAAACAGCAGGACATGACACAAATGACATAAAAAGAATGTCTGCAGAAATAATAGCAGAAAATTTCCCAAGCATGGAAACAGAACCTGAGGTACAGATAAATGAGGCATATAGAACTCCTACTAGTCATAACCAAAATAAAACCCCACCCAGACATATAATAATCAAGATCCCAGATCTCAAGCAAAAAAACAGAATATTAAAAGCTGCTAGAGAAAACAAACAGATCACCTATAAAGGAAAGCCCATCAGAATCACGGCAGACTTCGCAACACAAACCATCCAATTGAAAAGAGCTTGAAGCAAACTATTACAAGTCCTAAGATAAAATAGGTTCC
Source organism: Dinomys branickii (assembly GCA_004027595.1). Lineage (NCBI taxonomy): Eukaryota > Metazoa > Chordata > Mammalia > Rodentia > Dinomyidae > Dinomys > Dinomys branickii. The sequence goes on along the minus strand of PVLD010016710.1, from coordinate 23,321 downwards.
AACCAAGATTGATCTATCCTGCCAAACTATCCTTCAAGTTTAACGGAGAAATAAAATATTTCCACAACAAAGAACAACTGAAGAACTTCATGAGTGCCAAACCATCCTTACAAAAAGCATTAAAAGACATTCTTGACACAGAAGGAAATGAACGCAATTTCAAGAACAGTAATAGAAAGGAATCCTCAAGCAGACCAAGCAAGTAAACAGGTAGAAAAAGTAAGGTATCAACAGCAAGAAAATGACATGATAATGATAAGCCAACACATATCGGTTATAACCACAAATGTAAATGGCCTGAATTTACCAGTCAAAAAAAACACACTGGCACAGTGGATTAAGAATCAAAATCCAATGATATGCTGTATACAGGAAACACATTTTCTCAAAAGGAAATTCACAGACTGAAAGTCAAAGGATGGAAAACAATCCTCCATGCAACAGGGACCCAGAAAAAAGCAGGAATACGTATTATGTTTGCACCCAATGTAAACTTCAAACTGAGAACAATTGAAAGAGATTGAAGAAGGTCACTACACACTATTTAGGGAAAAACTGCAAGAGGATGAGATAACAATCCTAAACATATATGCACCATATATTGGAGCAAAAAACTATATAAGACAAATCTTAACAGACATGAAAACCCATATAATTAATAACACTATTGTAACAGGGGACCTCAACACCCCTTTGACACAAAGAGACAGGACAACTGGACAAAAAATCAGCAAAGAAATAACAGATCTGAACCAAATCTGTGAATAAATGGACTTAGTAGATGTATACAGAGTGTTCCACTCCACAACATCAGAATACACATTTTTCTCAGCTGCACGTGGGACTTTCTCCAAAATAGACCACATACTAGCCCATAGAGCATACCTACCTAAATGCAAAAGAATTGAAATTATCCCATGCACATTACCTAACCACAGTGCAATGAAAGTGGAAATTAATGACAAAAGGCACTCCAAAAATTCCATAAACACTTGGAAATTAGACAAAAACCTCCTGAACAACCAATGGGTCACAGAAGAAATTAAAAAATACCTACAAACAAATGAAAGTATAGATACAACCTACCAGAATCTGTGGGATGCAATGAAAGCAGTCCTCAGAAGGAAATTTATAGTGGTGAACTCACATATAAGGAAAACATAAAGAAAACAAATAAATAGCCTGATACTGCACCTCAGACTTTTAGAACAGAAGAACAAGTCAAGCCAAAGCCCAAAGAAGGGAGATTATAAAGATCAGGGCAGAAATTAATGCAATTGAAACAAAGAAAACCCTACAAAAAATAAATGAATCAAGGAGTTTATTCTTTGAAAGAATAAAATTGATAAATCCCTAGTCAACTTTACCAAAAAAGAAAGAACTCAGATTCATGCAATAAGGAATGAAAAGGGTGAAATTACTACAGATTCTACAGAAATTAAGAAGATGATTATTTCCTACTTTGAAAATCTGTACTCCCATTGGATAGAAAACTCAGAAGAAATGGAAAGATTCCTAGATATATACGAATTACCAAGGCTGAGTCAAGAAGATACAAAAATCCTGAACAACTCAATATCAACTAAGATTGAAAATGTGATTTAAAACTTACTTACAAAGAAAAGCCCAGGTGCTGCTGGATTCACAGCAGAATTTTACAGGATATTCAGCAAAGATTTAATACCAACACTCCTCAAACTCTTCAATGAAATTGAAAAGGAAGCAATTCTCCCTAACTTATTTTTGGAGGCAAGCATCATACTGATACCAAAACCAGAGAAAGACCTAACCAAAAAAGACAACTACAGACAAACCTCCCTAATGAATATAGATGCAAAGATACTCAATAAAAATCCAAGCAAATAGAATGCAGCAAGTCATCAAGAAAATCATACACCATGACTGAGGCAGATTCAGTCCAGGAATCCAGGGATGGATCAATATTAACAAATCAATTAATAGAGCCAAAGACAAAAACAATATGATCATCTCAATAGATGCAGAAAAAGCTTTTGACAAAGTACAGCATGCATCCCTGCTAAAATCTGTACAGAAAATAGGAATAGATAGTCTTTACCTTAACCTGATCAAAGCCATGTATGACAAACCAACAGCCAACATCATGCTAAGTGGACAAAACCTGAAAGCTGTCACTTTAAAATCAGGAACAGACAAGAATGTCTGCTGTCACCACTCCTGTTCAACATAGTTCTGGAAGCATTAGCCAAAGCAATTAGACAAGAGAGAGAAATAAAAGGAATAAGGATAGGAAAGGAAGAAGTAAAACTATCACTATTTGCAGATAACATGATACTTTACATGGAAGACCCCAAACACTCCACAAGAAGACTCCTTGCATTAAATGGCAAATTCAGCAGTGTAACTGAATACAAAGTCAACACCAAAAATCATAGCATTCCTATACACAAACAACAAATAGACTGAGAGAGAAATTAAGGAAACCATACCTTTCACAATAGCATCCAAAAATTTGAAATATTTAGGAATCAATCTAACAAAAGAAGTAAGAGATCTATTCAATGAAAACTATAGTACTGTGAAAAGAGACCAAAGAGGATTTCAATAAATGAAAAAATATTCCTCACCCATGGATAGGAAGAACCAACATTGTGAAATTTGCCATACTATTGAAATTATTGTACAGATTCAATGCAATTCACATTAAACTACCATTAGCATACCTCACAGATCTAGAGAAAGCATTCCTTAAATTCTCCCTATCTTATTTGGAATTACAATCTCTGACCTGAAATTATACTACAAAGCTACTGTAATAAAATCAACATGGTGCTGGCTAAAAAACAGACCAGAAGATCAATGGAACAGACTGGAAGACATAGACACAACCATGAACAAATTCAGCCACCTAATCTTTGATAAAGGGACCAAACAAACTGACTGGAAGAACAACAGCCTCTTTAATAGATGGTGCTGGAGAAATTGGTTTTCCACCTGCCAAAGACTGAAAATAAACCCAAGTATATTACTATGCACCAAACTCAAGTCAAAATGGATCACAGATCTTAATATTAAAACAGAAACACTAAGTCTGTTGGAAGAGAAATTAGGTAAAAACCTTGAAGACAGGGGTAAGCAAAGATTTCATGAACAAAAACCAAACTGCCCATGAAATACTTCAAAGAATCAACAACTGGGATCTCATCCTACTGAAAAGTTTCTACACATCTAAAGAAATTACCAGCAGAGTAAAAAGAACATCTACAAATTGGGAAAAAATTTTAGCTGATATCTGGTGGTTTATTGAAAGGAACAGTTAATACTTAAATTTTTTTTATATTTTGACCAATATTGCAAACTTTTATCGGTTAATCTGAGCAACTAATTTGAAGACATCAGTATGCAATAGAACAACCACTGGTGATTTCCGACCATTTTGTCTAGTGAAAATCTATCATCTTTAATTTTTTTAATAATTATTTTTTATTCTCTTTAATGGTTTGAAAAATCTTCCATTCTTACATCTGATAATCTGAGCAACTTTATTGAAGGTAACAAAATGTAATATAACCACCAGGGTTAATTCCTATCATTTTTTGAAACCCTGTTTCATTTTTAATGTTCTTGCTTTGTTTTGTTTATGTCTGTGATGTTGGTATGTTGCTGTTCTTTTTTTAACTACTGTCTTTAAAATAAAAATCATAAAAGTATATATCTCAGATAAAAATAAACCTTAAAAAACTCACATTACCATCATCACATGTAAAAATGACTCCTAAGCATCATGACATATCCTGGTCAGCCTTTATATTCCCACTTGCCTTATAAAAGTATTATCTGTGTGAACTGAGATTCAAATAAATCTTGTTTCAAATTTCACATTGCAATTCGTAGGGGTATATTTAACCAAGATGAAAATGTTGAATTATATGGTGATTTTTTAAAAAAATACCTTATGAATCATCATAAAGTTCATGACAGCAGCTGCACCATTTTTACCTTCCAACTAACACTTCACAGGAGTTCAGTTTCTTCATATCCTTACCAACACTGGTTATTTTCTTTCTTTATTTTTGTTTATTATTGGTAGGTTCCCATCCTAATGAGTGTGGCAGGGTATCTCACTGTGGTTCTGATTTGCATTTCTGTAGTGATTAGCAAAATCGAACATTTTTGCTATTTTTATTTTTCTGGGGGGATGGGTTCTCACTACGTCACCAAAGCAGGCCTATAACAGTTTCTTGAGTAGCTGGGACTACAGGTACGTACCACAATCTCCAGTCCCTTGTCATCTTATAATCATGTTTTTAAACTTTGAATTGCTCCAATCCCTTATAAATGTGTATATTAACCTCTTGCCATATGGATTTGAAAATATTTATAATTATTTTATTTTAAAGAAAAAACAACAAAAACAAAATAACAAAAACAAAGACAAAACCAAAACAACACAAAAACTATAAAAACAATACAAAATTTCAAAACAAGATGATAGGAAATCAACAGCGGTTGTTTGATCAATCTTGCATACCTGTGTATGACAAGCTGAGCAACTACCCTTCATCCCAGTTGTTCTGTTTTACTGAGCAGTTTCTTTCCCTTTCACAATAGCTATGGTACCTCTCAGTTTTATTTACTCTTTCAGGTTCTTACAGTAGGGAGACAGTATGATGTTTACACACGTGGGTCCAATTTATTTCACTTACTAGTATGGTCTCTAGTTGCATCCATTTACCTGTAAAAGCCTCAAGTTTATCTTTTTTATAGCTGAGTAATACTCCATTGTATAAAAATACCACATCCTTTGTATCCATTCCTCAGTTGATGGGCATTTGGGTTGTTTCCAAGATTTGGCTGTGTCAAATCATGCTGCTATACACATGCATGCACATATATCGCTGTGATATGATGTTTTTAATTCTTCTGGGAAAATATTAAGAAAGGGAAGAGCTCGTTTAAGTGGAACTTCTAATCCTAGCTTTGTGAGGAACCTCCAAACTGATTTCCACAGTGGTTTTGCCAATCCACACTCCTACCAGCAGTGGAGAAGGGTCCTTTTTCCCCAGAGCCTCTCCAGTATTTGTTATTGGTTGATTTCTTGATGACGGCCATTCTTTATGGGGTGAAACGGAATCTCAGTGTTGCTTTAAATTGCATTTCTTGAATGACCAATGATGTTGAAAATTTTTTCGTATATTTAATTGCCATTAGTATTTCTTTATCTGAGAACTTTTATTCATCTCAGATCCCCATTTTTGGATTGGGTCTTTGAATTTTGGAGGCCTGAATTTTTAAAAATTCTTCGTATATTCTAGATATAAGTCCTTTGACTGAGGGGGAGTTGGCTTAAATTTTTTCCCAATTCATGGGTTTTCTTTTTACTCTGTTGGTGATTTCTTTTGATGTGCAAAAACTTTTCATAAGATGAGATCCCAATTCTTTATTCTTTGAAGCTTTTCCCTTGCAGTTCAGTTTTTGTTCATGAACTCTGCCTAACCTTATGTCTTTCAGATTTTTACCTACTTTCACTTCCAGTAGATTTAGAGTTTCTGCTTTAATATCTTTGATCCATTTTGACTTTAGTTTAGTGCATGGTGGTAAACATGGGTCTAGTTTTAGTCTTTGGCATGTGGAAAGCCAGTTTTTCCAGTACCATTTATTAAAGAGGCTACCTTCCTTCCAGTGAATGTATTTGACCCCTTTGTCAAAAAAAAAGTGACTGAGTGTGTTTGCAGTTCTGTCTGTATCTTCTAATCTGTTACACTGAACTTCAGGTCTATTTTTTTTTTTTTTTTTTTTTTTTTGCCAACTTTATCACAGTGGCCTTGTAGTATAAGTTCAAGTCAGGGATTGTGATGGCTCCTGCCTTTCTTTTGTTGCCCAGGATTTCTTTTGCTATTCTAGGTCCCTTCTGGTTCCAGATGAACTGTAGGAATGTTCTCTCTGGATCTGTGAAGTATACTAATGGCATTTTAATTGAGACTGCATTGAACCTGTGTCTTGGTTACTTTTCTCTCGTTGCTGAGACAAAATACCCAATGCCCAAAATGAAGGAAGGAAAGATTTATTTAGCTTACAGTTTGTGGAGGTCTCAGTCAGTACTTGGCTGCTTCAGAGGCAGAGTGGCACATGGCAGAGGGCAAATGTTCTTGGCACCAGAGCACAGCAAAGCAACCAGCGAAAGGGAGGAATGGCTGCAAGCAGCCTCTTTTTCTCCCTTACCTTGTAAACAGCCTACCCTCACCCAGGGGGCATGTAGCTCTCACACAATGTCCATGCCCTCCTCTTGCACAGGCTCAAGATGTGTACAAAGTAAGCACCCTGGCCTCCTGCTGAATCACTCAGCCAAATCTCTGGACTCCCCAAGCTGACACAATGTATCAACCATAACGTTCCACCCCTTGTCAACTTGGCAACCAGACACATTTCCTTAAACCAGTTTCCAGACACAAAGACACGCTTATATTAGAACCATAACATTTTGACCCGTACAAATGAAAATTAAACACTTCCAACATTTAAAGGCACAAAATAAACATTACCATTCCAAAAGTTTCCAACAGAGGAATATAGAGCATTGAGACCAAAGCAAGTCCAAACTCTAGCAGAGCTGACATTACATCCTGTAATTCCACATCCAGCATCTGAAGCAACATGTTGTACATTGTGAGCTCCAAAGGGCTTGCATGAGTCCACCTCTATGGCACTTCTGAAGGTTACAGCCTCCATGGCTTCTCTCTTAGGCCCACTTTGCTCCCTCTTGCAGCTTTCCTCAAATGATCCATGTTCCCATCTTTTCTAAACTTCTGAGGTCTCCAGGGCACCTTTTGCTTCACACTCACAGCTTCACATATTTCCCTCTCAGGGGCACACTGCCTGGCCTCCCAGGCCTTCTGAAATCTGGGTGGAAGCCTCTTTAACCTCAGAACTCTTGCATTCCCCATGCACCTAAAACCAGGGCCGCGTGGTTGATGCCAAGGGCTGCTGCCACCTGGAGCAGTAGCCAAACTTTCCTCTCTCTTGGCCATAGGGTTTGAGTGCCTCGATCTCTGGTCACACTGAATCCAATGCTGAGGAACAAATTCTCTATGCTGCCTCCATTCTGGAACCTGGTGTGGCTGCCGCTTCCATTCTGGAACATGACACTCTTCTGCTTCCTTCTCAAGGCAAGGTCCTTCACCTTTGCAGTTTTGAGGCTGCAAAGGGTGGAGACTTGCTGCTTGTGATGCCCTCAGGCCATGTTTTCCATTCTGTTGTTCCTTCCTAGCAATAGAGATCTCCTCAGCCTTATCTTTGCAGTCCACAACTTTACTGGAACTTCCTTTCTGGCCAAACACATTTTAAATCATCCTGCTAGGCTCTTTGCTCTTGATTCTCAACATAGATCTGGCTAAAAGCCCGCAACAATAGCCACGCCATTTCCCCAACATTTGACTGCCTTGAAATTTCCTTTGCCAGATTAATCAGTTCGTTGCTGTCCTTAATCTCAGTCTTAGGCAAAGTCTCTGGACAGGAGCAAAATGCAGACAAACTTCCTGCCAAGCCATAACATACGTCTGGAGTCCAGCAACCAAGGAAGTCCTTTTCCCAACAGAAACCTCCTGAACATGGTCTTTACTGGCAGGATTTCCATCAGCCTTCTGGTCTTCCAAGCTCTGACCAGACATCTCTAAACCTTTCCAAACTCTTCCCACAAGCAATTTCCAAAGGCTCTTGGACCACATGGTCAGGTATAGTCACAGCAACAACCCCACTCCACTGGTACCAAATTCTGTCTTGGTTACTTTTCTCTTGTTGCTGAGACAAAATACCCAACGCCCAAAATGAAGGAAGGAAAGGTTTATTTAGCTTACAGTTTGTGGAGGTCTCAGTCAGTACTTGACTAGTTCAGAGGCAGAGTGGCACATGGCAGAGGGCAAATGTTCTTGGCACCAGAGCACAGCAAAGCAACCAGCGAAAGGGAGGAATGGCTGCAAGCAGCCTCTTTTTCTCCCTTACCTTGTAAACAGCCTACCCTCACCCAGGGGGCATGTAGCTCTCACAGTGTCCATGCCCTCCTCTTGCACAGGCTCAAGATGTGTACAAAGTAAGCACCCTGGCTTCCTGCTGAATCACTCAGCCAAATCTCTGGACTCCCCAAGCTGACACAATGTATCAACCATAACAACCTGTACAGCAACTTTGGGAGTATGACCATTTTCACAATGTTAGTTCTTCCTATCCATGAGCAAGGAATATATATCCATTTTCTAAAATTCTCTTTGCTCTCTTCTTCCAGAGTACTGCAATTTTCACTCTATAGATCTTTTACTGCTTTTAATAGATTGATTCCTAAATATTTCATTTTTTAGATACTATTATGAAAGATGTGCTTTCACTAATTTATCTCAGTCTCTGTTGCTTGTATTCAGGACTACTATTGATTTTTGAGTGTTGACTTTGTATCCAGCTACACTACTGGATTTGGTTATTAAATCTAGAAGACTTTGGTGGAGTTTTTGGGTCTTCTATGTAGAGTATCATGTCATCTGCAAATAATAATTTCACTTTTTCTTTTCCTGTCCTTATTCCTCTTATTTCTCTCTCTTGTCTTATTGCTCTGGCTACTGTTTCCAGCACTATAATGAATAGGAGTGATGACAGTGGACATCCTTGTCTTGTTCATGATTTTAAAGTGAAAGCTTTCAATTTTTTTAAATCTTTTTTTTTTTTGGCGGTACTGGGGATCGAACTCAGGACCCTGCGCTTGCTAGGCAGGCGCTTATTCCACTGAGCTATATCTCCAGCCCAAGCTTTCAATTTTTGACCATTTGGTGTGATTTTAGCTGTTGGTTTGATCAGATTGCAGTATAGGTCATCTATTACTATTTTCTGTAAGGTTTTTTCATGAATAACTGTTGGACTTTATCAAAAGCTTTTTCTGCATCAATTGGGATGATCATGTGATCTTTGTCTTTGGCTCTATTGATCTGATGTATTGCATTAATTGATTTGCATACATTGAACCATCCCTGTACTCCTGGGATGAATACCCCTTGCTCATGGTGTATAATTTTCTTGATGATTTGTTGCATTCTATATGCTAGTATTTTATTGAGAATTTTTGCATTGTGTTCATTAGGGAGATTGGCCTGTAGTTTTTGGTTGCATCTTTCTCTAGTTTTGGTATCATGGTAATACTTGCCTCCAGGAAGGAGGTGGGGAGAATTCCTTCCCTTTCAATTTCATTAAAGAGTTTGAGAAGAATTGGTGTTAAATCTTCTCTAAATTTCTTGCAGAATTCAGCAGTGAACCCATCAGGACCTGGGTTTTTCTTCATTGACAAGTTTTTTATTACATTTTCAATTTGAATTGCTGATATTGAGTTATTCAGTATTTTTATATCTTCTTCATTAGCTTAGGTAATTCATATGTATCTAGAAATCTGTCCATTTCCTCTGTGTTTTCCATCATATAAGAGTAAAAATTTTCAAAGTAGGTATTGATGTTCTTCTGAATTTCTACAGGATCTGTAGTGATACCTCTTTCATTCTTTATTGCATGTGTTTCAGTTTTCTTCTCTCCTTTTTTTGATAAGGTTGGCTATGGGTTTATCTATTTTATTTATTCTTTCAAATAACTAACTCTTCAACTGATTAATTGTTCATATTTTTTTTTAGTCTCCAGTGCATTAATTTCTGCCCTGAGCTTCATACTTTCCTGTCTTCTTTGGGCTTTGGGTTTAGCTTGCTCATCTTTTTCTAGACGCTTGAGGTGTAGCAAAGATTGTTTATTTGTGCTCATTCTATTTTTCTAAGGTGGGAATTCACTGCTATGAATTTCACTCTGAAGACTGCTTTTATTGCATCCCACAGTTTCGTGTAAGTGGTATCTACATTTTTGTTTGACTGTAAATATTATTTACTTTCTCCTTTGATTTTTATCTGTGACCCATTGTTTGTTCAGGAGGGTGCTATTTAATTTCCATGTGTTTATGGAGGTTTTGTTTTTTCTTTCTCATTAATTTCCAATTTCATTGCACTATGGTCTGATAGTATACATGGGATAATTTCAATTCCTTTGCTTTTACTTAAGCATGTTCTACGTGCTAACATATGGTCTATTTTAGACCATGTCCTAAAGAATGTATGTTCTGATGCTGTTGGATGCTGTAAAGATGTACTAAGTCCATTTTTTCACAAGTTTCATTTTGCTCTGTTATTTCTTTGCTGATTGTTTTTGTCTAATTGGTCTATCTCTTTTTGACAATGAGGAGTTAAAGTCCTTTGTTTTGACTCTGTTGGTGTTTATTTAATTTCTCATGTCTGTTAAAATTTGTCTTATATATTTGGGTGCTCCTGTATTTGGTACATAGATGTTTATGATTGTTACCTCTTCCTTCTGAGGTTTTCCCCTCACAAGTGTGTAGTGCCATTCTTTTCTTTTGATTGTTCTTGGTTTGAAGTTCACATTGTTTCTAAACAGAATAGCTATGGCTGCTTTTTTCTGGGTTCCTCTCACATGGAGTATTGTTTTACATCCTTTGATTTTCAGTCTATGAATTTCCTTTTGAGTTAAATGTATTTCTTGTATACAGCATATTGTTGGATTTTGTTTGTTTATTTATTTATTTATTTATTTATCTGTCTATCTTTTTGAGACAGGGTCTTGCTCTGCTGAACTGAGTGAACTTGTGCTCACTTTGTAGCCCAGGATTTTCTCAAACTTTCAGTGATCCCCTGTCTCAGCTTCCCAAGTGCTGGGATTAGAGGCACACACCAGTATGCCCAGTTTGGATTTTGTTTTTTGATCCATTTTTCCAGTTTGCTTCTTTTGATTGGTGAATTGAGACCATTTACACTGATGGTTATAACTGATATGTATTGGTTTATCTGTGTCATGTTATTTTCCTGCTGTTGGTTCCTTTTTTCCCTCTGTTTAACTGCTTGCTCTGCTTGGTGTTCCTCTGTATTGTTGTTCTTGTAGTTGTGGTCTCTTTTTTTAATCTCTTTCTAGCATATCTTTTAGTACTTTTTATAGGATTGGTTTGGCTCTCATGAATTTCTTCAGTTGTTCTTTATCATGAAATATTTTATTTCTCTATTAATTTTGAAGTATAATTTTGCAGGGTAGATGAGTCTGGGTTGGAAGTTGTTTTCTTTAAGAACCTGAAATACTTCACTCCAAGCTCTTCTTGACTTGATGTTTTGTGTTGAGAAATCTGCTGTGATTCTGATAGGCTTTTCTTTATAGGAGAACTGTTTCTTTTCTCTAACAGCTTTTGATATTCTGATCTCTTGTTGAATTTCTGGAATCTTGATCACTATATGTCTAGGTGCAGATTTATTTTGGTTATTGCTAATTGGAGTTCTATACGCTTTACTGTATGCCCAATTCTTTATCCATGGTTGGGAAATTTTCTGCTATTATTTCTGCAAATAGTCTTTTTATTTCACATGTGCTGACACCTGCTGTTTTGTTGACACCTATTAATCTTACATTGTTTTTCTTTGTTCCATCTTGCAGTTGTTGAATTTTTTCCTGGGTCCATGTTATTTTTCAGAGATCCTTCCTTTCATGTTCGTTAGGGGAAATGCTGTCTTCAAGATCTGAAAGCCTATCTTCTGCTTCTTTCAAGCAGTTTTGCCAAGTTTGATGGAATTTTTAATCTCCTGCATACCTGTTTGAATCTGGTTCATACACATTGTTTCCTATATTGTTCATTCAAGTTTGCCATGAGTTTTCTGTGCTTCTCTACTTTCTTATCAGTGTCTTCTTTGGATGTGTTCTGTAATTCTTTCATTGTTGTTGTCATTTCTTTTTTTACTTGAGAGTATATTTCTGATCTGATGTCTTCTATGGCCTGATGGAGTTCTTTTCTTTACTTCAGTTGGTATCATTTCAGAAATTTTAGGTGTATGATTTCTAAGCTCTTCTGTGTCAATGTCTCCTGGACATGTTCTGGGTGGGGTGGAGGTCTGAGATTGCATCGTTTTGTCATTTTAGAAGATCCAGAGGTCCCTGGAGTTCAACCTTACTCCCATGATGGTGCTGGTTGGTAGGGCAAGGATCTTAAGGCCCCCAGTACTCAGTGTAGCTCCTGCACTGGTGTGTGGGGGCAAGTTGTGATTGCAGATGCTTCTGAAGCTTTCTTGCACTCACTTGGCTCCTGGGCCAGTGGGGGAGGGGCAGGGGAGGCTCAGTGGAGTTCCTGAAGTTGTCCAAGTTTCTGCCCAGCTTCCACACGGATGGGGGAGCACAAGTCATGGTCACTGTGGCTTCAGTGCTGCCCAGGACCCAGCCTGGTTCCCACACCAAAGAGGGAGGGGTAAGGACAGAGTCTCAAAGGCCGTTGATGCTGTTTGTGATTCAGACTGGCTCCTACAGGGATGCGGGGGTGCAGGCGTGGCCACTGTAGCCCCAGAGGATGTCCAGGGTTCAGCCTGCCTCACATGCTGATAGAGGAGGCACAGAGGCAGCCCACTGGAGCTTTGAAATATCTAGGGTTCAGCCAAGCTCCCACATGGATCTACTTTTATGTTTATAGGTGAAATATTATGATATTGAGGATGTGCCTCAGTATAACCTGAGGAAAGTGGAGGAAAAGAGATTGCAATTAGTTCATAGTTGTTGAAGCGGATATGTATACTTGGGGCTTCATTATCTTTTTTTTCCTGCTTTTATTTATTCTTGAAAGTTCCCTTAATAAACTTTGTTTTAAAATATTAAACAAAGTTCATTTTAACAATTGTCAAGTGTATGTTTATAGTAGTTCATTATGCTAACCTATTTTGATCTGTATGTAAAATACTCTTCATACAATATGAAGTAGAAAAACAACCCTTCACCAGGATGATTTATCCATATATGATAACACCAATTTTTATCCTGTCTTTCCATGGTGTACAGGGGCAAATAAAGTCTCCTATGAGCTGCCCTCTGCCTTTCTCTCCAGCCCTGGCACCCATGACAGGGGAAATCTAAGCTGAATTGATTCCTGAGGAGCCAGTGCTGTTCGTGTCTCTGCCTTTCCATACACTGGTCCTTTTTTCTGAAATTCTCTTCTACTTCTCTACACATGGTAAACATGCTATAGTGAAAAAACCTCTTCAGGGTCATGTCCTACAAAACCCTCCCTGTCACCTTTCTCTTACTCCTTAATTAGTCTATGTACACCTTCCCTCAACCCGTACTTACCTGATGCAACTGCCAGGCAAATTACCACTGGACTATTGCTCTGACATGTGGATGCATTCTTCTTAGCACAATCTGACTGCATTAAAATTACTTGCTTTCCATTCTTTCCTGGCCTCTAGGCTGTGATCATGTTATGAATAGTTGGTAAATATTTATTAAGTCAAACCAATTCCAGCTTTAAATTTTTTGAGTGGCATTGCAAATAGAAGAAAAGATAGTGAAAGGAATTATCTAGTGTCTAGGATACTTTTTCACATTTTAAATCAATAAAGAAAACAAAACAGCCACTGGAGCTGATTTAAGGAGTCACCAGAGATTCTGTCTCATCTCTGAACACTAAGGGTTCCTTTCGGAAAAGCACATATTGTGGGTCCAGACAAAGGGGTATTTTGCACCCAGTCAGACAGCATGGTGAGATCTTAAGTGGAGGTTAATACATGTCTGTAGATGCAATGATCACACTTGAGGCCTCTTTAAGATAATTAGGCAGTGCACAAGATGCAAAGTACTGATTAGCAATACTGGCAACATTCACAACCTTTCCACACCTTTCAAAGATTATGTTAGTAATAACCTTGCTTTTCTTTTCTTTTTTAATTTACTTTTTTACAAAAAATTCATGCAACTAGTTTAAGGAGTAAAACTGGAAGGCAAGCCTGCACACCCCTCCCCGCCCCAGCCTCCAGCCCATCCACCTTTGCTGCCACTTCATGTCATGTACCAATAACATCCCTTCCATACTTGCAACCAGTTCTTCTTGTTTTGTTGCATTTCTGTGAGCAACATGCTTCTGCAGCCTTTCCTTGATACTTTGGCGGAAGAGTCCAATTTCTGACTTTTGATAGGGAAGACGAAGCTTTCTCACACACAGCCTCTGCCCCAGCCATACACAGACTATCTTTCAGATGCCCATTTCCCATTAGGATTTGAAGATTCATATCACCATTTTCACTTCTTCTCCTTTTAAGTGAGTCACACAGCCCAGTACACACAGAAGGAAGGGCATTAACCTCCACCTCTTGAAGGGAATAATTTCAAAGACTTTGTCACAAAACTATCACACACTGCTTAAGAGATCCCAGCCGGTTTCCAGTAGAACCTTGAGGATTCATAATTTGTGAACATTGTAAACGTCTTCCTCTCTAAACCTTAGCTGCATCTGCAGCTAATCTTGTCATGGAAGAGCTGGTTTTGTCATCAGTTTGGTAGGGTGATTTCTTTAGCCATTATCTTAGGGATTTCTTTCTCCTCTGTCTACCTGGAGTCCTTGTATCCTTGATCTCATTATTTCCCCTTCATGGCATATTCCTTTTTGTGGAAGAATACATACTCTAGAAGCTTCTTCATGAAGAATGTACAGGAGTTATAGCTTGTGAAAATACAATCAGCCAACTTCCAGTTATCTTTCAGATATTCAGTGTCATTTGATTCTCTATCTTTGGTCTGTTTGTCAGATAAACTATGGGATTTTCTCCCTAAATTTACTGCTCCAAAATTTTACCTTGATGCATCTCAGGGTGGGTCTGTATCTTCCCCCTGTACTGATCACCTAATGGAACACTACAGTCTAGAAACACAACCTTTTCACTTGGGGAAAAGTGTCTAGCAGTGACCACCTCAACACTGTACATTAAAAGAGTACATACCTGAAAGAAGTTACTCATGATAAGTGTATATTGTAGAATAATATGTATATCTATACATACACCTGTACATTTACATATATACATGTATATGAAATCTTCAGACTGGGTTAACTTCAAGATACAGAAAGAAGCAGACAGCTGTGTCCTAAAGTGACTATTTCAGGTTGGGAAGAAATGGAAATGATGCCTAGTGGACAGTGGGTCTCTGGTGTTTCTGAGCCACAATGAATGAGGAAAACAGACAAACAGACCAGTAATGAATACAGACAGTGAGTCAACAATCAAAACTAAAAAACAATCAAAACTGCACAATGAAACAGCAAAAACAACAACAAAGTCCAAAATAAGATGTGTGCCTTGATGAATTTTGTCAAGTATTGAATAAAGAATGAATACCTATCATTGTGCAGGTCCTCCAGGAAATGGAAGGAGAAGAATCACTTCCAAACTCATTTTAGATGACAAAATCACCCTGATAACACAGACAAAGAAGTGTTAAAAACAAATGAAACACCATGCAGGCCAGTATTCCTACTGAACACAGACAGAAACATGCTTAACAAAACACTCTTAAGCTAAATTCACCAACACACAGAAAGACCCAATACCATAGTCAATATTGCTGCAACTGACCTCAGTTGTTCAAAAATGGTTGAACATGCACAAACTACTCAGTGTGAAAAACCACATTCTCAGAATAAAGTACAAAAAGCATAACACCTCCATACACCCGTAGGTGAAGAGGAGCATTGGAAAAACATCAACATTGTTTCATGATGAAAGCTGTGCAGAAGAAATGGACCCCAGCAGAGTAAAGCCTTGCACAACTCCTGACAGTGGCCAAACCAATACTGGTGGACAATGAAATCTTCTCCTCTAAGGTCAGGAATGAGGCAAGGATGTCGACCTGGCGTCTTCTATTCAACAGCTTACTTGGGGTCTTGGCCATGGAAATTATTAGCAGAAAGAAATCCAAGATATCCAAATTAGACAGGAAATAGTGACAGCTGTTCCTGTTTTTAAAAGATATATCATGTATACGGAAACCCTAAAACTGCACTAAAAATCTGTTAAAAGTAATGAACAAATTCAGTGAAATTTCAGACTACAAATCTGCATAGAAAGATGAACTCCATTTCCATAGACTTAAGTTATTACCCCACTACAAAAAAACCCACAAAATATATATGGCATCACCAAGAATGAATATACAGGAAAGTTTAAACATGCTCATCTGTTGATTGAACACTATGGGACACTGATGAATGAGCAAAAGGCACAAGGAGAAGAAAACAGATACTGTCATTCTGGATTGTTATGTTATCCATGCCATACAAAACAACCCCCAGAATCAATGCCACTCCAGTCAAATACCTTTGACATTTCCCTATAACTAGAAAAGGCAATCTGAATATTCATAGGGAACTACAGAAGACTACAAAGTGCATTCCCATGTCACACAAGAATATCAAAGGTAGGTGCATCATAATGCTTGATTTCAAAGTATACTATGAGGTGACAGCAATCAAAGCAGTCTCATTCTGTAACAACAATAGACACACAGATTAAATCTGATAGCCCATATACCAGTACAAACCAGGCCTACTTTCACTGAGGGGTCTCTTTTGTTTAGCCCTGTCTTAGTTACTTTTCTCTCGTTGCTGAGGTAAAATACCCACCGCCCAAAATTAAGGAAGGAAAAGTTTATTTAGCTTACAGTTTGTGGAGGTTTCAGTCCATACTCAGCCGGCTCCAAGGTAGAGTGGCACATAGCAGAGGAGCAACAGTTCATGGCAGCAGAAGGAAGCAAGCAGCCAGAGCAAACGGGAGGAGTGGTGGCAAGCAGCCTCTTTCTCTCCCTTACATATGCAACTATCCACCACAGGGCAGATGTAGCACTCACATCCATAAGCCCAGCACTGGATCATGGATCAGTCATAAACTCTAAAAACCACCCCATAACCGCATGAGGCAGACACAAACCATAACAAGCCCCATCCTTTTTTTTGACAGCATCTTCCTTTGCATCTGGCTGGACTTGACCTCAGTGTATGTCCTGACCGTGGCTGGAATTCCCAGTGAACCTGCTGCCTTCCTCTCCTGAGTGCAGGGGTCACAGGCATTCACCTCCATGCTTTGCTTACTCCATGAGGTGTTAATAGAGCTACAAAGAAACCAGTTGTAGCAGTACTGTCTGTAACCACAGCCCTCTGAGAGACTGAGGCAGGAGAACCACAAGTTCAAGGACAGCCAGAGCAAACTAGCCAGTTATTGAGAACATGTCTCCAAATAAATGAAAAATTTAAAGACAGAGGGACTGTAGCTCAGGTAACAGGTTCTGTGTTCAATCACCAGAAATTAAGAAAGAAAATCCAGGAAGAGAGTGGGCCATGCTATAATGGCAAATCTTATAGTAGAAATCAGAAATCCATCAATAGCCTGTGACTATGTTCTTGTTGCTGCCACATAGAGTGCTAAGCTCAGTCCGCTGTGACTGTCTGCAGCCAGCTGCTTCTTCCAAATAGCTGGCCATGTCAACCTGACCACATCCAGCTGTAGTATCCGTGTTTTGCAATTTAAAATATCTAGTTTTTATTTCAGCTTATTTTATACTTTATGCCCAGAACAAACTGGCCCAGTTAAGAATGCATTCTGCTCAGACCTCCTCCCCCCTGGAATATTTCTATCTAATGATAAGCAATTCTTTTTAAGTAAACCTGCTTAAGACAAATCTTCCTGACAATATATGACTTAATGCTTGTGCTATCAGCTTTTTACTCTTGGCTTGCAAGCTATATTTAAACTGAACTCAAAACTCACTCTGGGCTGATGATTTGGAACTGATTCCCATCAGCCTGCTAGTGTTACATTAAAAGTTGCCTTCCAAAACTCAGTGTGGAGCATTTCCCTTTTGGGCCCGGATTTTTCCCACAGCAATGTGGAGCTCTGGGTGTACCTTGGCCTTATCTTTCTGGAGCACAACATGCCCCAAGAAGTTTGAACATTCATAACTTTCTTGGTTAGTTTTAGCCCTGCAGACTGTAAAAGAAATTTTAGATGAGTAAGGTGGTGGACATATTAACTAGATGGAATTGTTCTACAGTGGAGCCATTGAACAAATCATGTATTGTACCTCATAAATAGGCAAAATTATTGTCAAATATCCCATAAGAATATCATACAATGGTAACCCCAAACTTCAGGAGGCTGAAAAAGGAGCAGCATAAATTTAAGTGCAGACTGGCCCAGTAAAATAGACCTTGCCTCAGAACAAAAACTTAAAATGATTGGGGAATATAGCTCAATGAGAAGTCCTTGGAGGGGCTGGGGATATAGCTCAGTGGAATAAGCGCTTGCCTAGCAAGCGCAGGGTCCTGAGTTCGATCCCCAGTACCACAAAAAGAAAAAAAAAAAAAAAGAGAAGTCCTTGGTTCAAATCCTAGTGTTAAAAAATATAAAAGAAAAAAAGATTGGTCAAATCTTGTTATACTAAGATATTCAGATCCTGAGAAGATATGTTTAGTAGCATATTTACAACCATCTCATTTAAAAAGTTAAAAATTTGAAGCAATACAAATACCTGACAGTAGGCCATTGTCCACACAATCGCAATCCTTATGCCATGTGTGTTGACTAAGACACTTATGCAACTGCAAACGCTTTGAGTTGGTAAAATTATAGGTGATTTTTATATTTTTCTTTTTAACTTTTCTTCACTACAAATATATTGAATGTATATAATAGAAACAACATGTTCTAGGGCTGATTTTATAAAATCAAATCAAAAAACACTGAAAATTTGAGGACATAGTATCACAATTCTGACCAAAAACCAGCAAAGAAAATGAAACAAAACAACTACTAAAAAAAAAAAAAAAAAATCTTCAAGCTCTGCTTAAAACAATTGCTTCAAAACACATTTTGGCAATTTTCAAATTAAACACACACTAGCAGTGTGATCAAGCAATTTCACATCTAAATATTTTCCTCAATAAATTAAAGTCTATACCATGCAAACAAGTATATATGAATGAGTGGGCTGGGGATATAGCTCAGCGGAATAAGCACCTGCCTAGCAAGTTCAGTGTCCTGAGTTTGATCCCCAGTACCGCCAAAAAAAATAAATAAATAAATAAAATTTTAAAAAAAGTATATATGAATGCCCATAGCAGCTTCATTTTTAAGGTCAGCACCGGACAAGACACAAATAGCCATCAGCAGATGGATCAGAACAGTTCCTGCTCCATCCACACAATGGCATGTGACAGCTTGAAGACCTACTAAAAACATACTGAATGGTGACAGCCCTGTCTTCTCTAGAAAAGACAAACTCTCCACCAGTGACGCAAAATACACAGTCTGCTTGGGATGGGAGGGCAGGAGGGGCTGGCAGTCCACAAGCAAAGTCCCCCAGTGAAGCATGAGTGTGCTCTGCAACTGTGCTGGGGCGATGATCTCCACGGCCTCCCAGAGACTGCACCTCGCAGTCACCACCTGCTGTTGCCTCACACTGTCGCTGCACTGTGTACTGCAGTTGGTGGCTGAGTTCAGTATCTAAGCATGAAGAGTCATCCATGTGCACCTGATGTTAAAACCTGCTATGAATCCTCCCCTCTTGGGCATCCACGGGTTATAATTTGGAACAATTTTATCCATTAAAAAAATGATTATGGATGTTTATGAAACATCTCCATAGTCACTATCAGCACTGAAATGCAACTGAAGGCAACCCAGGAAAAAAAATCCTCCTAAAATTCAACAGATCTCTAAGTGATGACCCTGAGGACTGCCTCATGAGAGGGAGTGGACCCTTCAGATGGAAAAGCGCACTCCCCACTGGGCCTGTTGCATTTTAAGCATCTTCACATTTACTGCATTAAAACTTCAAATCCATCAGACTCTAACATCACAGAGAGCTTTTTTAGTTTCTCATGGCTGTTTATAAGGATCTCACAGACTGTTCCACTAAGCAGAGAAAGGGACCATAGGGACTTCTTATCAGAGGGGGAGCTCAACCTATGTGACCAGCACTTGACCTCACTTCCTTGCTGACAGGTCCAAACAGAACTTGGAATCCTAGAGTCACCCAACAGCACAGGCTAGCAACGGCTGCCTCCCAATCACTTGGCTGGAGACAGTCAGCTGAAAAGATGCTGTGCTGCTTTCGTAAGGGTCCGGGCCACAGCTGCAGGACTCCGCACTGGGAAAGCACTTGGTAAAGAGTGTGAGGATGGATGGCTCGGCCCAGGCGCTTCAGGCCCCTCGGCAGGAACCGCCCAACTGCCATGGGCAGCGCAGGGCAGGTCTCACCCAACCCAGCCCTCAGGAGCCCTGAGATGAGAGGGAGACCAGAGCAGGTCTCCCAGGGTCTGGCCACCAGGCACTTAGAGCAACTGAGTCCAGAATAAGGCTATTTAGGCCTAGCCACCACTGTGAGTCCCCGGCCCAACTCACCATGTTTGTTCTCACTGTGTGTATGTGGGGTGGGGTTTGTCAGGGTGCTAGCAAAGTTCCTCCTGGGCAAGAACAGGCGCTGGGAGGCTGTAGGCCTAGGGTCCTGTCACATTCCCACCCACAACAGGGCTGGCAGGAGGAGCAGAGCAGTGCCCAGAGATTATCCACAGCCCCAGAGCCATCTCCTGTCCTCCTGGGGTAGAAGCCTATGACGGAGCTGTTTGTGTGTCAGCAGCACAGGGTCCTTGGGGGCAAAACCAGCACAAAGTGTGGTCAGGCAGAGCCTCATGCTTCGTGCCAGCTGCCAGGCACTGTCCCAACAGGGCGGCCCCCAGGACATCAGCCTGGAGCTGGGCACAGGGCCTGCGTGCTGTGTGCCCGAGACACACATTGGGGTCCCACAACGGCAAGAGGAGCCAGCTGGGGGGCAGGGTGTGTGTGAGCAGAGTGAACTCTGTGCTGAGGCCACAGGAGGACAGGGAGGCCCCTCGGGGACAGGTAATGTCTTCACCCCCACCCTCCAGGGCTTGGTGAACAGTGGGCCCAGGATGCTGCTCCCAAATAACCCGAGCTCCATGTGCTCAGCACCTACCTCCGCTCTACTCAGCCTTCCCCTCAGGAGGGGCAGGTTTACCTTCCACATGTGGATGGGAACATGAGGAAAGGGGCCCTAAGTCACTGTGATTCTGCCATCCACCTCGTGGTCACTCCAGGCCCAGGGGTCCATGTGGTAACTGTCAGATATGCAGGGACCTGGGCTAAATGACCTGTAAAGGCAGCTTCTGTGAACACAGCCGCTCAGCCTTACATGGGTAAGGAAGCTGGGCCTGGCTCCTTCCTGGGGCATTTCAATAGAACCCTGGAAAATGTTCTGTGTGGCCCCATAAATGGACCTGAGATCCCAGGACAAGCCCCTGTTCACTCATCTCTGCCACGGGAGGAGGTTTCAGGACTCATGGTTGCTGCTTTGCATACACAGAGCTACGTACACCCACTCCTTGGCTAACACGCTGGCCTGAAAATGCCAGTATTGCCCGGTGTCCCTTCTACAATTGAGGATCACTCTCCTGCTGAGGCCTTCCTGTGGCCCTTCTGGTATGAACCACAAAGGACAATTTAGAGTGTGACCAAGGCTTAATCCTCAAATTCTTCTGAGAAGTCATGGTTGGGACACCAACTCCAGGTCTCCCTAACATCCCATCACAGATTGGAAATCAGGTGGCTGAGAGCCAGGCAGAGGTCTGCACAGTGAGGACGGAGCTGGCAGGCTCACCATGCACCTTGATGGAGCTCCCTGAGCAGGCTTTCCTGGACAGCGGCCCCATCCACAGGCCCTACTTCCCAGACAGCTCCAGGGCCAACACTTCCTCCTCACAGGACTTCATGGTGGACAGGTGAGTTCTGCTCTCAGCAGCACAGTGTGTGGTACCACCTAAGGCTCCAAATCTTTGGAAGGTGCAAGCCCCTCTCAGCCTCAGTCTGGTGCTAAGGAAATCAAGCCCACTTCATGGCTGTAGGATGGAACAGGGTATCTATCGCAAGTGGTCTCCCTGGCCTTAGCCTTGTGACAGACCAGGAGCTGTGCTGATTCTCACAGATGATCTTCTATCCCCACTAGAAAGCTTTGTCTCCCCCATACTCACCCCTGCACCTGGGGAAAGTTGTTCTGGTCACTGTCCAGGAGATTGTAGTCATGCCATGGGCTTTAGGGTGGTCCCAGGCAGGAATCCTTGGTGGACACAGAGGTCCCAGGCCATTCCACAGGGAATGGCAGAGCAGGCGGGTATGTCAATCCATGAATATACATGAAGACACACTATATGCAGACACTTCTCTGGGCATTGACCACGAGCCAACAACCAGGGCAGATGCAACTGCTGCCCTCTGGGGCTTCAATGCTATTTGGGGTCCACACAGTCACCCTGGACAGCAGAGCAGGCATTACCACATTACAGTAGACGAGACCCCTCCTGGCCTTCCTAGATGTGAGTCCCAACAGTGCAAGAGGAGCCCAGAAGAGGCGCAGAGAACTGGGCAGCACATCACTGCATGAGCTGAAGCCTGAGGAGAGTCAGGGCCGGACAGACGCCTGCTGTCCCCTTGCTTCTCAGATATTTTTAGCGCAGCAGCCCTGCGCCCTTGAGGGCAACCACATGGCAGACACCAGTCTCTGTCCCCATGGAGCTGACGGTGGGACGGGCAGAGGAATAGTGTGTCAGCTGCCCTGAAGCAGGCAGGGTGGTCACACCACTGAACAAGGGCTGCGGCCCATGGAGTCTTCCGTCAGGCACTCAGGGCTGCCTGGATCAGGACTGCTCCATGGCTTTATGGAGACCATGGGGCTGGACCATGCACAGACCAGGCGGGAGGCCACTGTGCATCCCCTCAGGTGCCCTGGGCAGGCAGCAGGTGGTAAGGCCAGGCCTCTCTCGCTGTTCTGCCTTCTTGCCCTCCCCAGGTCCGTGTCTGATGTCCTTGAGTCCTTGCTGGAGCTGCACGCCCAGGTGCATCACACAGTCAGACTTCTCCTGGCCCAGCTGGAGCAGGCTGAGCCCACCAAGGCCGAGCCCAATGGTGAGGACGACCTGGATATGGGGCTGTGGGCATTTGGGGAGGGGATGGGCCTTGGACAGACAGAGCTTCCATGTGCTGAGATGATCCAGAAATACTGAGACACTGGATCCAGTGGGGGAATGCAGGCTGGGAGGGCTTCCTGGGCACTGTTTGTGCTCCAGCTGTCTCTGACAGGCAGAGGGAAGGCTTTGCCCCAGGAGGGAACATAGACAGTTGCTGATCTTTTTTCCTCCTGCAGCCACAGGGCCAGCCCAAGCTGAGGTCCCAGCTGCAGAGCCCGCGCCAGCTCCACCTGCAGCTCCCTCCCCCCGTCCTGGCCCCTCTGCAAGAGCCAGCGCCAGGAAGCCCTTGTGCACCAGCTGCAGGGCCCGCGCTCCCGGTGGCTCCACCTCAGAGCTCAACTCCTGAGCTCCCCTGGCCCCGCCCCCGCCCCGCCCCCGCCCTCCCCTCCATCACTGCGGGGTGGGCTTTCGCATACGTTTTTGCTCTTCT
>PVLD010016709.1:0-44107 GCA_004027595.1 Dinomys branickii | reverse complement strand
TTTCCCTTTGCTTTCCCTTTGCTTTCCTCTAATGTACACATTTTGTAGTTGTGTTTTTATTGTAGGATCTTAATTTATTTCAAGGAATTGTTTGCAGCCCAGGCCTGTCCTGGAATCACTAGTGGCTATCTGTTTTGAAGAAAAATAGTACTGGTAGTTGTGACTGTGATTCTAGTTACCTAAAATGCTCAGGCATAACTAATTCCTGGCCAGGACTGAGAACTCTGGACTAGAGGGACTGAAGGATAGGTCCAGGTTCCCATAGTTCCTACATGGCTAGGTCAGTGTTGGGACACCAGTGTGGGACATCACCCTCTACCTTGCACAAGGCAGCCTCTATCAGGAGGAGCCCATCGGCAGCAGAAAGCCTCAGGAAAATGTGCTGGGAGGGAGCCGGAAATTTGTGTGCAATAGCCTAACTAGCCAGAGAGCAAAGTGGGGTGGAGATAGGGTTGAAAAGGATGCTTAAATCAACATTTCTGATGCCAACTTCTGGGCACCCTGAGAGCACCCCAAGAACTGAAGAAACATGGTGTGTCAATTGTTCAGGCCACTGGCTGTACCTGGACTGTGTTTCTGAGAGTGGTCTGATTAAATGCCCTGTGAATGATTAGGCTGGGCTGTAGATGGTTGGTACGAAAAGGCTGAGCTCAGGGTTTTGCTGTTCATAAATCTGCTTGAAAAGGAACAGAAGAGACATAACTAAAGCCAAGGGAACAAGTCAGATAAGTCTTCAAGGCCTGTTGCAGACCTCTGACTGTGTGAATTAGAACGATCACATCCAGGCTACTCAGCACATCATGGGATGCTGCGTGTCTGCTTATTAGATGACAAGTCTTAATTGTCACTCTCAGGAATTCCCTAATAACCAGAGGTATGCTCTCAGGGCCCCAGAATCTACATTCCAAGAAGGGAGATGGGTCTAAATTAATATGAGACCTTAAGCTCTGGTCTCTGCTTTCCATCACTGAAAGAGTAACAGGAGGTCGCAAGATCATCTGAAGGCCGAGCAAGTTCACAGGTAAGTGAAGGAGAATGAATGGGGTCCTCCAGTAGTGTCTCCACCCAGTCACAGCAAAGCAGAACAGGCTTTGGGGGACAAGGCCACATCAGTTAGGATGTGGACTCTGCATCCTTCTGCACAGGGTGTGCTGAATTCTACACCTTGTACCTCAGAAAATGTTTTGCTGACATTGGTTCTGCTATGCCCGCTCTCAACCACCCCTGGACCATTTTGGTCCCTGGTGCCCTGTTGGGCACTCACACACATGTGCTCTGGGGGAGCAGCCACCATGCTGCGCTTGCTGGAGCTTATGTGCCGTGAGCGTGGTGAGTGGGTGGCTTGCCTGTAATAGGTCTTTAGAAAAGAATGCATTCATTTCTCTGTGGATTTTTTTTAAAGGCTTTGGGACATGACTGAGGGAATGGCTAATTACTATTTATGACTGTTTCATTCAGAGCTAATTGCCGGAGCTGCTGCAGACACTGAGGCCTTCACCACGGCTCTGTACTAAATGTGCAAACAGTAATAAAATGGTCGGTGGGGGCCAGTTCACTCCACACCAGTCCTGAAAAGGTCCATGTGCCTGTGCACATCTATGTCAGTGGTACACAACATACACACACACACTCACACACACACACCACACACACACACACACACTGTAGGTTTTAAATCAGAAGGTAATTATTGAAAATCTTTCTCTCTTTCAAATGTATGTCAGGGTCAAAGTGACCATGTGTCAGTAACAAGGGTGGACTTATTTGAGAAGTGAAATCAACAAAAGGATTTCATGTCTTTGTTTCTGTCTTTTCATGAGCAAACAGAATCAGCAAGGACAGGGAGCAGTTGGGAATGGTTAGATGGATTCGCTGCCATTTGATTAAAGAAACAGAAAAGGAGAAATATTTCATGCAGACAAGAGGGTTTTTCCCCCACTCAAGGCCTTGGCTTCTCTCTAATTGATTTTCCTACTTAATGTGAACTCAAGACAGCCACAGTTTATGTGGAGTGTGTTCACGGATGTGCTGCAGGCAGAGCTGCACACATCTGGCAAGCAGCTTTCGGTCTGGGCCATGAAAAGTGCTCCCAATATCCCCCCCGCCCCCACCCCTGCAACCCTGGGCTATGGAAACTGCAGACTGGGATGGCCCAGCAGGCTGCTGTAGGTCCCTGTTGCTCCTGGAGTTCAAAACTCGTCCCACAGCCAGCCAGTGACATAGGCTTGGCCTGGCTGTTGCCCTTGGTAACCACTAGTATATGCTCAGGGCAGAGTGACTTTATTTCTCGCTTTTATTTTGGACAGGGAAAGATGGGAATATTAAGCAAAGATACATGAAGAGTCTCTCTAACTGATAGCCAGTTTAATATCTGTGAAAATATTTTTTTAGTGTGAGATCTGCAAATAGAAAGGATATAACGGGGAATTCATAAGAAAGTAATTGGTGACAACCAGTCTTTTCCTAACCTGACCAGTGAGACAGACCAGAGTGAGGCTTTTAGACAGCATGGCAGAGCAAATCTGCAGGACTGTCTGCAGGGTGAGGACGTGACAGTGGCAGGGAGGAAAAGCAGAAGGGGAAGTCACCCAGGAGGAAAGGGGCCCCAGAGACTGGGGCGGTTTCCAGACATGGGGCTGGGAAACAGCTGTGTCAGGTCCGTGGGATGAGGAACATCTGTGGGGCACAACCTGAGGATGGGGTCCTAAACCCAGTGCTCCAGCCTTGGCTGAGTTCTTGAGTGCTCAGTACAGGTGTACATGCAGCACCACTGTCTTCTGAGGAGACCGGAGGGACTGGATCATGAGCAGCTCAGAGGCAATCACGAAAAGGAGATGCTGGGAGCTTCTTGCTCAGGTGAGGCAAGGGGCATCCCCAGCTTTGGTGATCAAGAGGAAGCTTTTGCTTTTTCTTCTCTCTCTCTTTTTTTTCTTTTAGTATTGGATCTTTGTGTTGAACTATGTTCCCCAGCCATTTGATTTTTGTTTTGAGAGTGTCTCAGTAAATTACCCAGTCTTATCTTGAATTTGTGATACTCCTGCTTCAGCCTTCCAGAGTGCTGAAGATTATAGGCATGTGCTACCATGCTTGGCTAAAGGAAGCATACTTAAACCCAAACTGATTGAATTTTCCCATCAGTGAGACAGGACTTGGAACTTGGAAATAAGTTAAGTAGAAAATAATGTGATATGATATTCTTTGCACCTCAGTGTGGTGGATTGAAATTCCTGCCCTTTGCCTGCATTTAAAATTTAAATGATCACAATAAGGTAATATACAGACATGGTTGAGGGTTACAGATGAACTAAAACAATGCTTCTTCATTATTGATCACATTCCTGAAATGATTATTCATTCTAAAAGACTAATGATTGTTACTTTTGTGTAACTCTCCCTGAACTGTTGTGGATTCTATGTAAAGTGCAAGGACTATAAAAATAAGTAAGCATAGTCCTGACTCCCCTTCAGGTTACCGGGAAGGCAGAGACATGAACAGAACCCGAAATACGATACTGTATGGAGAATGCTTTAGACCTGAAGGTTTTTCCTTTTCATTTTAGTTTCTGTTGGCATTTGAGTTTGAAGTATTCATACATGGCAAATACATCTGCTCTTATCTTAAAGACCAGAATCCACTGAATTAATAGGGAGCATTATTTTCATATCTTCATAAACATTATGCTGAAATGCTTTCATTATTTCTTATAAGTTGGTCCTAGGAAAGGGTGCAATTACTTGGCTACAACAGTGTGCCACAGTGGCCAGGGATATAGCTCAGTGGCACAAGCACCTGCCTGGCAAGCGCAAAGTCCTGAGTTTGATTCCCGGTACCAAAAACAGACAAACAGACAAACAAAACAATGTGTCATGAGCTCACAAGCTGAGTAACAGAGAGGACAGAAGTGTGGTGTTTTACTGTCCTGGAGGCTGGACATCAGCTCCCAAGTATCGGTGGGGACATACTACCCTCACGCCCTAGGGAAGGGTCTGTCTCAGTCTCCAGCTACTACTAGGTCCTTGGCTTGTGGCAGTGAATCTAGTCTTAACACAGTATTATGCTTGTGGTGCTAGTCCCAGGCACTCTAGTCAGACTGGATAAGGGTCCGCTCTGTTCTACTATGACTTCATGTTTGCAACTTCAGGGACATTATTCCTAAAGAATTCCTAATCTGAAGTTGTGGGGTTAGGGTTTTAACATATGAATTTTCTTTGGGGGGAGGCACAATTCAACCCATAACAAAGCACAACATTTGTTCTCTATAACTTGGAAGTCTTTTCTTCTCTGGAAAGCTTCTCTTCAAATTGGTTCACCATCGTCATAAGTGTACCATTTATGCCTTCCTTCTCTATGTGATGCATACCTAACAGTCTTTACTAGGAGATTTTTTGATACCAACTCTGTATAACCCTGAGGTCTGTTGGTAGAAATGATGTCGTTTCCCATTTACCAACTCTCACCTGTCCACCTGTGGTGACTCTCCCATGTCACTGGCCAGGACAGTGTATGCGAGGTTGCCTAAGAGGATGCCTGAGTTTTGTAAATTGTGAGAATTAGGATGTGTACTCTATGTACTTGAAAGATAAAGTAGATGCTGCTGCTTCTTGATCTCTGTGGTTAGGCCTACAGAAGGCAGAATAGTCAAACACAGACGTTCCAAGGATGAAAACAATCTATGGTTGTTTCCATAACAGATTTATTGAACTCCATGATTTGGGGAAAGCTAATAAGTCACTGTGAAATAGCTTACAACTTGCAGTATTGCTGTGTATCTGCATGCCAAAATTGTATTACAAACTAATTCAAGGCCAGAGAATTTGTGCTGTCCTTTATTGTCTCCTGAAGGTGTTTAGTAGAGTTACGTGTGTAATATAGGTGTTCGGGGACTGCTGAGGGATATTTTTCAGTTTGAGTGTTTGATCTCCGATCCAGACTGTTTTTTGAGGTTCAGTTTTATTTTAATAAGTGTTGTTAGTGATTAATGTACCAAAAGATATTATAACCATACATAAACAATACTATGGATAGAGACAATCTAAAACCTGATCAGGATAGATGGTAATTTTATAATGTCCCTTTTGCCTCTTTAAAATGTATTCAAAGTTGAAATGAGCAGGTGCCTACTTCTCTCGAGAGGTGTAGACAAACTGTGTGTGTTTCCCACTTACTTGCAGATGTAAGTCATTAAACAGTGTTGTTGTAGTGAGTAAAACATGCTGCGACCAAACCATTAATAGATGCTTTACTTTAGTTAAGAGAAAGAGCTCTCTCTTTCTATGTGCAGCTTTCGGGTTCTCAGTCTTAGAAAATGTCCTGGGCGGGCTTTCTGTCCTTTGGTCTCTATCCCATTCACCTCATCCTACTCTGAACGTGGTGTCATTTTTGAGAAGGAAGGATGGGAAAGGGAACAGGGCACCCTTACCTGGTGAGGTGATTTTTATTTCCCATGGGGTTGTGGATAGTTTACACTGTCACCTGTGTGTCTTCGGCACTGTCATCAGATGTCAGCACCTTGAAAGTCAGGGAGACTCATGTTTTGAAAGGATGTACCTCTATTCCAGTTCCACTCCTTGTGGTTCTTCCAGCTGCTCTTAGAAAACCTGCATATAATTCAAGGTATTTAGCACAGGCTTTCTACCATATCATGAAGGAGTTATAGCACATGATAAGCAAGATTGACCCACTTCTCCTTCATGGCCCAGTTCTGCTCATTGGCAAACATCTGCTTCTCTGCTGCTAAACTCAATCATCTCTTTTTCCACAGATTGCTTTAGCTTTATTAGGTGTAAGTCACGACTTAGACTCTTGACTTTCTGCAAAACCACAGATAAATTTAACATTCTCTGTGTTACTTCCTGGATGTTCTTCTCCCATGCACAGGGTGAACAGAGATGGTAAATCAGTCCCACTGCTTCACTTTGGGGTGAAATGCGGACTGACAACAAACCAGGGCTCTCTGCAGCAATGACAATCTTCCCAAATCCTCTTTCCCATGCATCTTTCTTATGATATGTGCATTCATTTGTATTAACAACTTTCATAACAACCTTGATGATTTACATGTCATAACAAAATGTTTTACATTTTATCATTTTTTAATCTCAGCAGCCCTAGTAGATAAGAAGGCCTGTTAGAATATCCACAGTGGACAGATGAGGAAGTCGAGGTCCAGAAAGAACACATCTGTGCAAGTAGAGACTGCAGCTTGGTTAAAACATGGTTGGGACCAGATACCAAGTTTTCTGATTGAGTAAAAACAATGAATAATTTTCAATAGGAATCATACAGCCCTGAGAGGAGAGGTGGATGCAAGGAAAACTGCACAATACAGAAAAACATTTACACTGAGTTAAACAAGAACATTCCTCTTTGCAGTCTAACTTTTTAAATGATCAACACAAATAGCACTTTAGAGCTAATAAAGACATTAAGGCTTAAAATCTCCAGGAGGTTACCTATTCAAAAAGTGAAGGAGCCAATCCAAACAAAACGAACCGTAAGCCTGAACTCTTTCTCCGCCTGCTGCCTCCCACCCTAGGCTCCTCTGACTTTTCTGGTTTATTTTAAGCCCTTACAGAACAAAGCCCTGGCTGTTTCTAAGCAAGTGAGAATGACTTGCCCAGGCACACAATCAAACATTTGTGACAAGAGAGCTTTCACACCCTTAGTCCCGCTCTTGCTCAGCACAAGGTACTCTCCGGCTGGCTGACTCCACAAATGGCCCTCTGTCCCTGCTCCTTGCCAGGGCTGAATGCTAGTTGTCTTCAGACTGGTTGCTCCCTGAACCCCAGTCCTGACAGAGGTGGACCAGGGTGCGACCCAGAATCCAAGGACTGAGCTGTCGTTCCAGGATTTAATTTTAAATCAGATTCCTTCATTCTGTGACTATTTTAAGTATGGTCTTCTTTGTTTTGCTTTTCCCCAAGCCTTCATGGGCTCACTCCCCAGGATTCCCTTTCCCAAAGCAGCTGTTTCTACTACCTGGAAAAGCCAGGCTTCCTCTGAGAAATACGTCATTAGTCTGATGCAGCCTGACCCTATATCAGTCCATTGGATGCCATGCCAAAAAGCACATCACCAATATGAAACAAAATACTGAGTCACAAAAAAATTAAAGAATACATTGGAGAGGAGAAAATTGAAAATAATTGTGATTAAGAACCATTTCCTTTAAGGGGATGACAATGAGGTGGGCTTTCAATAGACCCTTGGTATGACATGCCTCCCAGATCGAAAGACTGGGTCATTTCTGTCCTTGGAAAGGGACCATCACCTACTCCTGTCTATGATTAAAACAAAAAGTATCCATTTCTACTTGTGAAAGCAATATATTTACATAACAAAAAACAATGAAGAAAGTGAAATCTCCCACAGTTTGGGGATATACTATTCAAGACGTCTCTGTCTCTGTCTGTCTGTCTGTGTCTGTGTGTGTGTGAGTCTCTCTCTCTCTATCACACACACACACACACACACACACACACACACACACACTACATTTTATTTGGTAAACTGTGTGTATTTCTTTTGAACATGTATTATTAATAATAAGTACTATTTTACTACTCAGCTGAAATTTGATATGGATACATGAGTATCTATTTATTTTACTGAAAAACACTTCAGTGTTCTCCTCCGGTAGAAAGCTTGGGGAAGGGCTGTGGGGCGGTTTGTAAAGCTGCAGGAGAGACTTATGCAGCAGTCTGGACACCAGGAGATGCAAGTGGATTTCCACAAGGTCACTGGGGTCCTCAGGTGCTTCCTGTGGCTGGAGAGTGAGCTTTTCAAAGAGTTGCTCACTCAGCTGAGCCTGTGGAGCTTGTTCAGGTGGTAGCCCATCTTCCTTAAAGAACTCAATCTCATTTGGAATTTCACTCTCCAGGAAGTCACCAAGATGAAGTCTGTGCAGGTAGAACCTGGGAGTACGGATCCGAAAGACCAGACTCAGGTTCTTCTCTGGGGCCAGGGCAGCCTCTACCATGGCATGCAGCGCTCTGCTTCCCTCATCTTGTCATGTCTTCTTCTTGTCTCAGCTTCTGGCTTTGCTGCTTTAAGGGCTGCTTGAGCTCTTGCCTTACCTCTCCAACAATGCCAGGAGCAGTTACCCACTTCCCATCCTTGAGCTACTTCATTATGGTAGAAAGAGAAGCCCAGACAGAAACAGGCGGAGGAGGTCTGCAGATGCCGGCTGAGCAGCTGGATGATGAAGGCTTTCACCTTGTTGCAATAATGGTGGCAGATGTGTGAGCTCACATTTATGGGCAACATAAAGCTAATCACCCCCAAAATGGAGCTGGTTGGTCCAAGACACAGGGGATGGCCAAGAAGATGGTGCTCAAGGCTTGTAGCTAGTGGTTGGAGGACAGTCAGAGGACAGAAGAGGGGTGTCCCCACATCTACTGAGTCGAAACATTACTGGAATAGGAGACAAACCCACAGGACTGCTTGGCACACTGACATCACAGCTCATTTAAACAATCCTCCACAGTTGACTTTTTGGATGTCAAAATTTGTTAGATATTCTAATTAGCATTGTAATGGAAATCTTTGTAGCTACATTTCTAATTATTATGACAAATAACTAGGAGTGGGAGTTTTAAGTAAAAGACAATGTGCCTTTCAAAATATTTTGATATTTGTTCAAATTATTCCTCCTTCATCATGTATCTGTTGAAAAGTACTCTAACCTTGTGTTCTTCGTGAAGACTGCTTGAAATTAAATAAGCCATTCTTACATCTTATAGGTCCTAATACAGCTTCATCAGCTCTTACACATACACTGTGTGAATGAGACAACTCTTTCAGGTGCTTGTGCTAGATTATATTTATGTTTCCACACTGTACTTCTATATTACTTTAGGGTCTTTGTAACTGATTAGCTGAATGCCATATTTACAGTGGGGTATCTGTATTTTATTTTATGTGGATACCATTCATATTCAAGGTAACATACACACTACTAATGAAGAAAGGCTTGTATACATCACTTACTTTCTTTAAATTTTCTGTGTTCTGCTTAGAAATGTTTATCTTCAAAGAAGGTAGATGTTATCTTCACAGCAGGGTCACTCAGCTATGAATGAGTGAAATTACTTTGCCATTCCCCAAATAAGCCCACAAGTTCTACTGTTATTTACCTTTAGGGGGTCTATGGCCATTCCTAAATTAAATTTCTCTTTTCTCAGAGATTCTTTTTCATGCTAGCCCACTGTACTTTGCCATAAGATAATCACCATTGATTTCTTAATTGTGCCCTTGATTTTTATGTAACAAAATAGAACAGCAGATTCGATTGCATGATTAGAGCCAAGTTGTTTGTAAGTTTATTGTCAATACAAGCAGTTACTTCCTTTCCAGTTTTCAAGTCAAAGACAAATAATTCTACCTCTTGAGATCGTTATCGACTACATCACACAACATTCACAGGCACATACAGTTAATTACAGGGCATTGTTAAGGATTACTCAATCTTTTGCCACATCTTTCTACTCTAAATAACTATTTATTGTTCAGGCTATAACAACTGTGTGTAAATATAGTTTTAGATCTGAAACAGTACTGGTAGAATTGCATTTCTTATCTTTTTATTCTTCAACTAAATAAACCGAAGTAGTCAGATGATAGAGCTTGAGGTTAACTATGAGCTAAATTTATGCGCCTCAAAGGCAGGTGTTTTGAGCCAATCATCAATATCTGATTTCTCTTATGTACTTATTAAATGTGTTAAACCTTTACATGGGAGCTTGATAGTTACACTAAGACTGAGCAAACAGACGTGGTGAGATGTGGTGAGACCTCCCAAAGAAAGTACCAAGAGAAGAACTTCTAGTAACACCACTAATGACACTCACTGTATTTTTGCTGGTGAAGAAATGCATCCATGAAAAGGTAATCATTCTTCCGCTGAGAAACCTCAGTTATATGTCAGCACCAGGATAAAGGTTTATTTCCATCTTTCATCTATGTGAACAAATCTAAATCCCACTTGCTCCCTACTTATTTTCTTCCTTAGGAGGAATGAGATTGTCTATGGAGATGTTTCTCTAGCTACAGTTGTGCACTTAAATTTATGAACTAGAATGACCTCTAATCTTTCTTGCTGTGTCCACCATGGATTGAAAATATCACTTGGATTTATGAAACTAAAGTAATGGACATATTACTTATTTGTCAACTTTAAATTATGGAGCACATGGTGTTTTCACTAAGGATCAAACAAGCACAGGGATTTATTATAGATATTGTCTCATATATAGAATGGGACACTGGGGAAGGAGTTGATGGGAGGCTTCTGCCTCTGCTGCTAGTAGCAAAGCTTGAGGTTGTTAGAAGTCAAAGGGATCAGCAGTGCACAAGAAGCTGGAGCAGGGAAAGGGTAAATTGGAATCCATAGGGAGAAACTGGGACCTGCATCATGTTTTCATTGCATCCACTCCCAATAATTACAGGACCTCTAAAGGCAGGTTGATATCCTGAGCATGAGCCCCTCACTTAGAGCTTGAGGGTCAGAGATGGAGACCTGGTGGGAGCGGTGAGAATTGCTAACCTGGATCTTTTCCCGTGGCAATTAGAAATGAAGAAAAGCAACAATCTTTAAAGGGTGGAAGATTAAACTGGTTGCCAACCTAGCTTCACAGCCTAGTGATCAACGGTCATTTCTGCATTCCAAATTCCAAGCACATTTCTGTATGCTTGACTTAACCCCAAACCCCAGAGACAGGAATTGAAGTAAAAGCCATTTCAGCCTCTTCCCACGGACACCACGTGGACCTGATATGGTCAGCTCTGAGGTTGTTGACTCGTTTCCACCTCACTATCAACATCCTCTCTGCAAAGTCAGTGCACTGCCTACAGCTTTCCGGTACTCTCTCATTTTCATATTTTTCTTTTTCCTTATTTTTAATTCAAATGTCCTTGCCCATATTTTCCCAGCATTTAAATTTCTAGTAATCTCTCAAGATGGTTCAAGTATCTCCTGCTTGGGAACGTTTACTTCATCCTCAGAGATAAGTCTATGGCTGTTGTAATTCACTGGAATTCTACACACCTTGTATTGTGAGATGGATGCTTTGGATGTCTCACCATAGTAATATTTGTATCATCAGTTCCTTCATGGCAGATATGTCAGCTTTCTCCTCACTAGGTCCTTATTGTGCAAATACATAAAGGGTAAATATATTTAACATTAAGAAAAAGATAATCTGAGTTTATTATATGTGGAATAGACATGACTCTTCTATGATTACCATAATTTTTTTCAGGAAATGCTGTAATGAAATAAGATGATTTATTATCTTAGCTTGACAAACAATATCTCTCAGATATCAAAAGAGCAGAATAATTTTTTTGTGTGTTCTATTTTGAGACCAAACCTTATTGCATAGTTCAGGATTCCTTTAAACTCACTGTGTAGCTCAGGCTGGGCTTGAACTCATGGCAATCCTCTTTTCTCAGTCTCCTGAGTGCTGGGATTAGAGGCATGAGCCTCTGTGCCAGGATAATTAATTGAATTCTATAATTAGATATTTTGAAATACAAAAGCAAATGAAAACAAAATCAGCAATGTAGACTGTCCTGCAAGAGGTCACTGCTGCTTCAGCCTGAGTGCTGCAGACTTCTTAAGCCTATGCTCTATGGTCTAGACTACACTGACCAATCTAGATGAGACTGTGGTAAATGGCCTAGACTGTACTGGCGTCGTACACTCAACTATGATCTAGACTACATTCCTTGTGTTAGACTACGTGTCACTCCAGGCTGTACAAATTGTTCTAGATGGCACAGCATGTTCCATATTGCTCTGCTTGTTCTGGATACAGCAGATATTTTGTTTCATCTTAATAGCTTCAAAATTACAATCTGAAGTATAATTTTAATGCCACATTTATCTGCAAATAAAAATGACACTTTTCAGTAATAAAGCTGAAAGTGTGTTTCAATATGGCCTTCCGATAACTTCACATTTTCTGTCATGAGAATTTGCTTTTACAGAACCATTAGTAACTTGTCAAAGATTTACCTTTTCCAAAGTATTCGAATAATTTATGTTAGATCAATAAATTAAAATAGTTTTGAATTATTTCCAATAATATTAACTCATACTATTTTAATCTCCTTCACTACCTTGTTAGCAGTTGTGTTAAACAGGATAAATAATTCTACTTCATGTTCTGGCTAATACATACTTTCTGTGTTGGTTAGTGTGACAAAGAGCATCTGGATATGCACAGCCAGAAGTTTGAACCTGAAGTACCCCACCATGAGGTGGGCCATAACTTTTCTCTCTTTTTTTCCATTTGATTTCCTTTCATGAAAATTATCGAATAATAAGCTCTGATTCCTAGAACAATGATCTTCCTTGCCTTCGATATAATTTTGCATTTTCCTTTTATATTATTTCACATGCCCATTGAAACATAGGTATTATTCAGGGGCCTATAATAACCTATATTTTAGGTTATGACATAATAATAAGTTCATATGATTATTTATTTGCAATTTCATTCACAGTAATCATATTGTATACCACCTTGATTCAATCTGGACACTAACAAATTATAAATAAAAATAAGTGACCTTGTTGATTTTACTTTGACACAAACTGGGGTATAGTATATTACAGTAAAGAAACACAAGGAAGCATACTGTGGTATAGCACATCTATAATCCCAGTGCTGGGGAGGCCGAGGCTGGCCTGGGCTGCAGAGTGAGCTCAAGGACAGCCTGAACTGCATAACAAGACTCTGTCTCAAGGAAACCAAACAAAAAAATAAAAATAAAGGAAACAGATATTTTGTTGAAACAAGACATGTAAACACTAACAATTTTATATTAACAGTTGGGAAAACTCACAGATTCATACCTAAAGTTTAACAGTTTCCTTGGCCTTATTAGGAAAAGAATAAAGATAATGAAATGTGACTCTTTCTTAGATTTTAATAAAATGAATGAAAGTAAATGAAATTTTCTGCTTTGTTTTTCTTGCTTGAACTTGCCACTTTTGTTACAAAAATGTATTTTTCTTGTCAAACAGTATCTGCATACTTTGTGGAAAGTAAATAGCTGTGTTTCCAGCAAATAAGGAGTGATGGTTTATTGGTGTAACACAAGCATCAGTAACAGCAGCATCTTTAAACTACAGGCAGTATAACTTTATTTCTAGTAACAGAAATAAAATGAATATTTAGAAAGAAGAAGGTAAGTCTTACATTATTTTGTCAAATTTAGCAAGACTTATATCTAAGGATGTAGTATCGCTTGTGCATAATTTAATTTTTCAATTTTTTGTTACTTTTTATTGGTACATCTTGTAGTACCTAATGTTCATATTCCTTGTTGGGAGTCAGTACATATACATAAGTTCTTTTTTATCTCTTTCCCTTGTCTTCTCTTCATCTCTTTCCCAAATAATTTAATTTTTAGGAAGTATCAAACTTGAATAGAAGAATATGGAAACTAAATGACCCTTGCCATGTACATAGCAATGTAGAAATGGGACAGAGGGATAATTTTATTCCTTGTGCATATAGAGAATATAGGGAGACACAATCTTGCACAGATTGTCTTAGTTAATTAGTTTAATTAAATCCCAACAAAATGACACTGATACTTTTTAGAGACAGAAAAGGTAATTGTAAAATGTACCTGGAAAGTAGACCACCAAGAATACCTCAGGAAACTCTTTAAAAAGAAGAGCTGATAGTGGGAAGAGAGTATCCAGATCTACAGGAAATTAAACCATACAATAAAGCTTCTATAATTAAAACAGTTTGGTACCAGGGTAATAATAGAAAAACTGTTGAATCTAGATAGAAAATGCAGTAGATTGCCAGTGAAATATAATATCTAGGTTTCTAAATAATGTTACTCCTCAGAAAGAACCAGTCTTCTGAGAGGAAAGGCTTATTTCAGGACTAGGCCAGGAATAGTGTACCATGAGCTTGGAATATTTTTATGCCAATGAATTCTTTATAGTCTTTGCTTTTGTATGTTTGAAATTTTTAGCAATAAAATATCCTTCAAAACAGACCTTTGAGAAATATAGTTAGACATCAAAGTAGTTTAGTTGGTTTAACTCTAAAACTATAATTTTATTTTAAAATATAGTTTTTAAAGTTAAGTTTTAGTAGTGAAAAGTTGAGGCAGTGATAGCTAACACTAGATTAGCTATGCTCCAAAATTCAGATCCTACTGGAATCCCATGAATGGTTGAGTACGATGAAGATTTTAGGAAATTTTCTTTAAACACAGAACAAATGCCAGTAACACTGTAGTAGAAGAACATGTATCAAGTTCATTTTTCAGTACCAGGTTTTATATTTTAACTTGTGTGTCTCTTAGGTGGGAAAAATCAGGCCATAAAAGGAGATTATATAGCAGAGGGATTAGACAAGCTTTGTAAGGGATACAAAGAGGTCTATGAGTCTCTACTTGAACCAAACCAAATCCAAATGCTCTGAAGTTTCACAGAAAGTTCATTGTATTACTGTGAGCTTGGAAAAGTCCAAGATGTCAAGAACACACAGACTACTTCTGCATGCTACCTTTATAGATAATGACCAAATAAAACCACAGATCAAGTGATAGGGAAGAGGAATGAGCTGTTGAATATCCTTCAATTTAGTGTACACTTTAATCCAGAGTAAATAATGCCAATCTATCAAAATATGCAAAATGAAAATTGTCCATGAGAAGTTAAGGGAGTGAAAACCACTAAAAATATCATTATTTATTTTAAAGGGAAACTTTATTAACTAGGCTTATGTCTTTGGTGGTGAATTTAATTTAGCAAAATATACAAAACAACATTGATGTTAACAGACATTGATAATCATGTATCATAGGGCTGTTAAAAGAAAACCTCTGCAAGAAAATGTCTCAGTAATGAGGAAGGAAAGATGTCCCATTTTCTGAGACTTTGCACATTGTACCTGCCTACGTGTTTAAGTTACTAGCCCTGCCACTGTAGTGTCACTTCTTCAATTTGAAATTAGTTGAAGCCCATGCTAAACAGCAGGTGACAGCTGAGTGCACCTGATATGTAGAAAATCTGTGAGTGAACTTTCTCTTCACGCATCCCCTTGAGTGATTAGTTGCCTTTCTGTAATGATCCTATTCTGGTATTTTCTGTTTTCCTATCTGATCAAAATCTGAGTCCTTTGGTCAAGAAACAACACAGCAATCCCTCAGCCTACAGCCCCTGGTGCCAAGCTCAAGTACACTCTGTTTTCAGTCAGGAGCCTCTCCTTTCAGTCAGGGGCCAAGGCGCACACCTGTAATCTCAGTGCTCTGGGAGGCTGAAGACAAGAGCATTGCAAGTTCACACTTAGCCTAGGAAGTTCAGCTATCTAGAGAGATCTTGTCTCAAAATGTACAAATAGAGTACTGGGGATATGGCTAAGTGTAAGATCCCTGGATTCAGTCCCTGGTGCAAGGGTTATGGGATGCAGGGGGCTGCTGTGTGGTTAAACTGCGCTGTTCCTTCTAAAATGATTTTTCTTAGGTGAGATTCCAGGATGTGAATGAAGCATTTAAAACATGATCTGGGAAGATGATTTCTCAGGTTTATTTTAGTTCTCAAAATAGATTTCCTTAAAAAATCTAGATTGGCCAAGAGAGCAAGAAGTCTGTTAGCACTAAAATTTCTCTTGCTTTTATACCTATAAAAGATCTAAATTTATATTTGTTTTTAAAAACATACGCTTACACATGAGATGAGAAAATATTCTTCCTCCGGAGTCTCAGTCTTGTTTCTAAAGATGCCCGGAGAGGTGGAGTAGTAATTTGAGCTTGTGGAAGTATAGAAGTAAAAGAGGCAACATTTAAAAATAGAGAACACAAAAATTTAACAAGAAATAAAGAGAGATACGGTGATATCGCAGTTCACAAACTTAATTCCTTCCACGATTAAAGTTGCAAACGAAATTGGATGACAACCGAATCAAATTCAATGGTTAGGTTCAATGTTGGCCTTATGGGGAAATTTGATTTAGTTTTCATACAATTTGGTTTGCAACCTGAGTTGGGGAAAGAATTAATTTCGTGAACTGGCATAGCACTACAGTATGGAATATTTCCATGATGGAGAAAATAAGGAAGAAGATGCAGGGGCGAGGAGATGGGATGTGCTGCCTTCAAACATACACAGTAACAATACAGACAGTGCTGTGTTGAAGGATTTGGGTAAGGGTGGGTCCCAGAGAATAGGGTATTTCCTAACCCTGGACCTCTCAGAACCACCTTGCAAATACTTCCTACTGAGCGAAGTGTACCACGGGTGATTGTCACCCATACCTACATGTCCGCGTGGCCTGGGACAACTTGAATTTTTGCATTCTGTCCCCAAATAATTGTGAACTGTGAAGTTTACCCCTTGTGAAAGCATCAGTAACAAATTATAAGATTTTTCTAGGTATGCTCAATGCTTTTTATTTTATTTAGGTTATGTTTGTGTGTAAAAGGGAAAAAGGATCAGAATTTTTAAACCATTTAGCAGTTTACTCTGAGTGTCACTTGGGCAGTACATTGGTTTACATATTAGCTATCATGAGTGTCACAAAGACAGGTGTCATTTTAACCAGTTGTTTCTTCTTTGCATCTGATATTTGTATAACTATTAGTTTTTTATGGACTATTTTACATACTTTTTTTAGAATATTGTATTCAGCTTTGATGTTCATTTCTAGTGAAATCCAAAATAAGAATTGGTTATTTTCTTTTACTAATTTATGTCTCTATTTTTTTTGCCAAAAATAATCTACAATTTTGTACTATAATGTATAAAAACTCTACTCATAAGTGCAGTAGATATATTTATATGGTTTTTGAATCCAAATCTGAGTATACATGGTCTTTCATAAATTACACTGGAAAGGGCACAATGCTTAATAACAACTATAAAGATTATTCCATGGGTGGTACATGAATTGTTTCAACTCTGATGAAACCACTTTTGAATGTGGGACAATTTTTACACTTCTTCAGAAGTAGTGATGTTCTAATGCAATACAAAATGGAAATATTTGGGACACTGAGACTGACTAGGAGGGAAGTGGTAAAAGATCTGCAAATGAAAAAACTGCAAAGGGAAGAAACTGCATAGTGGAGAGGAAAAGTCTGTGTTATGAAATGGAAAGATAGCTATTCATAGTACAGAAACGACAGAACATGAAATCAGAAACAGAACTAAGAAAATTCCAATAGTGGTAAATGTTTTTTTTTTTTTTTCCCGTACCAGGGATCGAACTCAGGACCTTGCGCTTGCCAGGCAAGCGCTTATGCCACTGTGCTATACCCCCAGCCCCCGGTAAATGTTTATAATAATTCAGATGGTGGTGATAGAGTTGCCCCACATCTAACAATCTATGTCATAACCAAAAAGAAAAGACAAACTATTATTACAAAATATTTATGCCCTTTCAGGAGCAAACAATATGGAACTTGTTCATTATTTATTCCAATCAAGGAGGTTCAAAAAGTCATTTACAATTTAGATTGGGCCTAATAAACTAATTAAAAGATATTATACAGAAATGTCAACCAGGATGTCCACTATCTACCTCTTATGTTTTGTGGGTAAGGATTTCATTGAAATTACACCACCCCCAGAAAAAAGAAGGAGAGGCCAACACGATAGTGTGAAGTGTGCTCTTCAAAGATGACAATGGGCAAAAAGAATTAGGAAAGAGAGTACATACAACTACTGTCCAGATTGTAACGTTGTGCTGTGTATTGAATATTTTAAAAGACTATACATTAAAATTTTTTGAATAAATTTGATAAAATTTATGGTTAACATGGTTAACATGTCTATCAAAATATCACTTACTGTCACACTTGATCTCATTGGGTTTTGCACAATTTTCTGCTCTCGGCATCTTCCTGCAGGAATGAATCACATAAGCGAGGAGGGTGAGCATGTCAATGTCATGGAACCTTGGCTTCCTTGTTTTCTTTGGTATATGCCTCGGCTCTACAGACGGGCCTGACTCAGTGTCTTTCACTCAGTGGATTCAGCCCCTCTTCAGTGTGCACCTGTGGGGACATGCTTAACATTTCCTCTTCTCAGATGTTCCAGTCCCCAAACAATACGCTTATGGAACACTTACTCTTCTGCAAGTGCAACACTGAAGAGCTTGATAGTATAGAAGGAACACTGTTCAAAGAAACCAACACAGCTGCAACAAAATTGAGAAAGTTACATATACAATGGAGGGTGGTCCATCTGGAAGGTCATATAGATCCTCTGTTTCCTAGGAACAGTTGCAGAAAATTAATTACCAGGAATGGTAGAAGATCATCCTGGGGCAGGTAGATTAGTGGTGAAAGAGATCAGCGGCAGATTTAGAGTGGCACAACTACATTGGTCACAGTATGTTCAACAGAAGCAGAGGCACATTGTGAGGATGGCTGTGTAGTCTGAGTTCACAGGTCAGGACTGGAGATGCTTTCCCCATACATGTTATTCTAAAAGATTCAAAGAATACAGGGGCTATGATTCTCACCCCATCCTATGAAACCTCAACTTCATCTGTTTTTCTTGAACAAACACAGACCTTAGAGAATTATAATAAATTGTTTTGAATCTAATCAAGCCATGCCTCCTATTCTACTAGTTGTTCCAGAGGAAACTTATTTACTAGGAAAAATAAACACAAGTCCTGGTATCTGGTATGCAATTATTGATCTAGTGGATTTTTTATATATTCACAAGAGAACACAAGACACACATTACTTTGTCAGAAATAGCCTTCACTTTGCTATCTAAGGGATATATATCTGTCTAATGGAAAATATCAGTACTACATTCCTCTGTTATAATCTCATATTATTCATTCAAAAAGACTTTCTGTGAGACCTTCACATTGACATAAAGCTACTGGAGATTGGCAACAGGAAGTAGCACCTACTGTAGGTATTTCATAAGGAAGCACGTGTGCTCCAGGCTTAAAAATAAATCAGACTAGTGTTCAAGATCTGGCCATTTTTGTGAAATATCTGGAACTCTGCCTCAAGGTCTTTTCCAAAGTGAAGGAGAAGTTGCCACACATGACCCTTGAATCTAAGAAAAAAGATGGAAAAAATGCCTTTGAGCCATTTTGAATTTTGAAACCTACACATCTTCATTTTAGGAGTCATAGGAAAGAACGTTAGTGTGGAGTGGGACTTGTGCTAACAAGCTCTGTCACAGGTCCAAGTTGTTACATCAAATGCTCTCCCATTTGGGCTGTGCCACCCTGGTGACTCTGTGATTCCTAAAGTGTATTTGACAGATAAGCATGTTGTACGAACGTTGTGTAAAGCTGCAAAGCTGGATCACTGTCCAGGGTATGAATTCAGAATAAAGTCATGCCATCTTTGTCAGATAATTATTCTCATTCTGAACAATACCTTCTGGCTTACAACCAGGAACTAATAGAGACTAAACACATGTATAAGCACCTGTGTTTTTATAACCCCAGATATTTGCATTGAACTGAGTGCTCTGTCACCCACCAACGCATTGGGTCTGGACAGCATTGC
The DNA here is from genome assembly GCA_004027595.1 of Dinomys branickii. Classification (NCBI taxonomy): domain Eukaryota; kingdom Metazoa; phylum Chordata; class Mammalia; order Rodentia; family Dinomyidae; genus Dinomys; species Dinomys branickii. Next base: position 24,588 of record PVLD010016709.1, on the reverse strand, counting down.
TATGTGACAAAGCTGAAGTGGCATCTGGCAGCATGGTTCTGAGCAGCTACTGGCAGCACTAATGAGCACTAGTGAGGAACAGAGTCAGATTCTCCTGGCTCTTATCCTTGCCACCCTACTTTTTATGTCTTAAAGGTCACTTACGGGTATTTCTCTGGGATTAGCTGACTGATCTGCACCCTTCGCTTTGCTGTCTAACAGATATATTTGTCCAATGGAGTACATCAGTATTACATTCCTATTACATTAGAAGTCTGGGTTCAGACTTAGAGATGATTTGTGCATGAAACATTCAGTGCATCCAAAGGTAGATATTTGAAGCACATAGCCATGCCTCGGGGAAGTCTTGAAGGACATTAATAACAGTGCATCCTTTCAGTCGGTTTGGCATTGCACATAATTTCACACTTTGCTTGGAAGATGCCCAAACATACAGATCAGCATTAATTCATGAGTGTCAGCTAATTTGGCTGAATGGCCTATCATTAGGAAGCAACATGTTTGAAAATATGGTAACCAGGAAGTCTAAGAAAGAAATCTGTCTGTAGAACTCTTCAGATGGGCACAGGATATGAAGATATTTGACCCCACTGCAAATGGTCCTAAATAGAAATATCGACAGAAGATATTTGGTCATCTCAGCCAAGATGCCACTGTAGCCTTCTGTTACACCTTCTATCTAGTGTCACCTTGAACCTCATGTGTCATTGGTAGGGCTTTTGGGAGTTGGCTGGATCAAAGGTGTGGTGCTTAATTAGTTCACTGATTGGAATTAGCATAGTTGTGTGTATGGCTGAATGGATTTACTGAAGACAGAAGCACCAACCTTGATGTGAGTGGCACCACCCAAAAGTTTCATGCAATGTTTGGGATAAGAGGAAAAAATACTAGCTGCTTCTAGAATTTGCTGTCTTTTGCCTACTTTGCCACAGACCATTTCTCCTGTGGGATGCTCCTCTGCCATGCCAGCCTGCTATGGAGCTGGCCAGTTACAGACTGACACCTCCACAAACTGTGGTCTGAAATAAATCTTTCCTCCTTTAACTGGTACATGTTGGATATTTTGTTTCAGTGAATTAGAAAAGTAACCAAGACACTTTCAGTGATTTATCCCTGGCTTAAATTTACCTACCCTGGAATGCCAAAATATTAATGAGAGACTCATTTTAAGACTCCATCCTGATGACTTAAATATATATGTCTACAAAACTAAATTTTACCATCCTTGGAATGGTATCATTGGGCTTAGAAAAGCTAGATACTGTGCATCTAGATATTTTGCAGTGTACACAATGATATAAGAAGAAGATTGTAGCTGGGTACAGATACAAAATATATAATTATACAATAAAGTTATTTGATAATTGCGTACATCAAAATGTCCATCAATGCCTTTCAATTTTCCTAGCTGATAGAACAGAAAGCATAAAAACAGACATTTTATTCTTATAGATAGAATATTGCTATTATGTAGTGACGTACACCACTGTGCAGTAAATTGTACTTTCTGACACGTGGGAAAGAGATAACTTTATTTGCCATCTTTTATTATCATAATTGGTATTGCTAATATTGTTTTCCTTGTGAGTTCTGAAGGAAAGAAAAGGAAACAGCGGCAACAACAACAAAGCGCAGGGAACCCAGCTATGAGAAGGAAGCGCCCTTCTCTCTGAGGTCCTAAAAAACACTGCTGCTTTAAGAATTCATCAAAACAATTCATCAACTGTCTTTGACAATCTTCTCCATTGGTTTCCCTGAGAAACTCAGAGTTATCAGAACTGGACCGCCTAGTCCCTCTCATTCTCTAAGTGCTGGAGAGCTCTAAGTGCAGCGGGATAAAAGTGCCATTATCCTGGAAGTCTCCTGAACACTGCTCTTCCATGTGTGCAGACAGTGCCTCGATGGCTCAGTTTGGTGGAAAGCACCCTGGCACAGTGGGTGGGTGAGAGCAGGAAGGCTTGTGTTCCCCTTTGTGCAGGCCAGGTGCTCTGGGAGCCAAAGAAGGACCTTTTTGTCCATATTCCTTTCAGTATTTTCCTCCCTCCTCCAGTCAAACCATGGGTCAGACACTCTGAGTTGAGAAAGAAAACAGCTTTTTCTATGGGATCATAGAATTTTCTTCACAATGGGAATACACTTGCTGAAGAGGTCAATCCCAAACTGAAAACCCAAATGAAGGGGTACAGAACTGTAAAGTAGAAATTGTGGGGCTCAGTCACCTGCTGCTGCTCCTCCATCTAATAATAGGGTAATTGCTAATTCATGATGATAAGCCAAAAAGAGGATCTTATGCATGTGCCCATACAATGGTAAGAAATGGCACTTTGTTTCCTAGGGCTCCCACCCGACAAAGGCGGCAGTGAGAAGCAGGGTCTGGTTTCCCTGGTAGCCATGGTGCTGACGCAGCCATCCTGGCCCCTGGCTTTGTCTCAGGATGCCAGCGCCCTCCAGTTGAAAGGATGAATATGTGGGCCTTTGCACACCATCGTGCCTGAAATGAGCAGGATACATGGGGCCTCCCGTAGCACCTGCTCCCAATCTCCAGTCCGGCTCTGTTGGGAATTATTATCTAGCTCTCTCCTTCTCTCCCTCTCCCTTTGCAATTATGTTTAATCCCACAGACACCTGTCTTGGCTTCAGGGGACTACTGATAGAAAGAGATGAAAAGATGCTTTTATCCATTTGTATCCAAATCTAGCAAATAAACACAACAGGCCCTGGCTAATTAAACACGTCTTAGGGGAAGGTGTGAGAAACCCAGCCACGAATAAGACCGTGGAGTCTCTGCCAGTTCTGCCCGGTCATCTTCCACCTGGCCCCAGATTAAGCAAAGTATCATCTACACCATGTTTAAAACACTCTCATCTCTGAAGTTTATTAAAGAAGTTCTGCTTAGCTCTCCAGCCATGCTTTGCTTTTCACTACAGGATAATTTGAGAAGTAATGTCTTACTCACTTTTTTGACCAGGAGTAAGACAAAGAAATGTCACAATAGGTCATTCATGGGTGGAATATTGCTTTCAGAGTTTTATGTGTCAGAACAAGAAAGTATTCTCTTTAACCTGTATTCAATATCCCCTTCATCAGCCAGATTTAAAATTAATTTACACATTATTTTATGAAGAATTTTACACTAAAGTTTATTTTTACATTGAAAATGTGCTATGCAGTTTCGTTTGCCACTCTCTAAATGATCAAATGTTTGAAAGTAATCATTTTAGGTAACTGAGCAGTTTGTACCAAATCTTTATCAGCATACATTAGAGAATCAAATAATAATTTGTCTTTCAGACACTTAGGCAATAAAAAGATCCTGAGTCATACATGATTTTGTAATTTAACTCCAAGATTTAAGGGAAAACAGTTTGGAGGAATTGGGTGAGTGATGACAAAAGATTGCAAGTAACACCAAGCTGTTTCTTAATGTGCAAAAATATTACTGAACAGAAACTGATTTTTCCTTTTTGTACATTGAGGGTTCATTCAATCACATAATCTGACCAAAGTCTGAAACACAACAGTCTCAATTCTCATTTTCATGGAAGGTTTTATTGGCCAATGGAAGAAGCAGACTTTCCTTAGTTTTCAGCTGTGTGGACCTATGTGATTTAGGACGCAGAGCCTCAGTTTGGATGAAACAGCAGATTTCATTTGCTTGGGAGTAAAGATAAAGGGAAAATAATGGAAGTAGATACATAAATTTACAACCAGAATACAAAATCACGCGGACTAAAAACTACTGCTTAAAACAAAACCAATCAAACAAAACACTCCACAGAGTTCTCTTGTATAAAACCAGTAATTGCCATACAATTTGCTGTGTTGAAACCCAGTTTGCAAACACACACGTTTATTTATACATTTTAACTTCTTTTACCACTAAAACTTGAAATTTAGGTTGAATTTGCCAAATATTGCTGTATTTTCCTGGATGAACTGGTTTTGAATCGACATCAGATAGTTTAGGAAAAAGTAATTTAACATCATTTGAAACTGTGTTATTTTGAGAGAGTAGCAGACATATGCTGCAAAAACAGGAAGTTTTTGTTACTAGAAGCAGAGTAGCTGCTTGGAGAAGGCATTATACCAAGGACTGTGGGAATTCTGAGATGCTAAATCTGTCCTGAGATAGTTTGTGATCCATGATGAAAACCTCTAAAGTTGAATGTGAAGAAAACATAGATTTTCTATTTACATTTCATTTGATCAGAAAAGAATTAGGAATAGTAAGGGAAGTGTGTGTAATACATGGATTAGTTATGCTGGAACCCTATCCCCTGCAGCTGGACACTCTGTGTATTATAAGGGCGTGAAGCTTTGGAAGAAGCCCATCCCCCACAGAGTTCCTGACTATGGTGTCTTCACACTGTTGTTGGCTTTCAAAATTGTGTGATAGAGTACAATTTGCATGCTGCTGATTAACCAGGGTTTTAAATGTTGTTATCTTCTTCTAACTAAACTAAATCCTTCTGAAATAGTGAAGGGGCTTAACAAAAGTCCTGAGTAACAATTCTGGGTCAAAGATAATACAAATCACAGCATCGAAGCCCAGGATAAGAGATAGGAGAGGCAACACTTATCTGTCTCAGTTGAGCTCTTTATCCCTTACTTCAGGAGGTGGAAAGAATGGCATAATCAGATCCGGGAAAAAACCAGCACACTCACGCTACTATTGCAAAGAAGATTACTTGAAATATAGATTTGGCTCCACCATGATTAATGATGGGCTTTGCCTTAACTATATATTCCACCTTTAGATATTAGCTAAGAATAGGGGAGAAGCTATTACACTCAGCCAGATATTTGAAAATAATTTTCATTTCATTTTTATCTATATCTTTAAGTTTTATTCTAATTATTGTGTGTGTGAGGTTAATAATGCATGTTTGTATCAGCATGTTCTTACCTGGGCATGCTATATGTGTACGTGATTATATAACGTGGCGTAAAATTCTCCCATTTCATTGTTGGTTCTTTCCTGCATTTTCTTAGTGAGTCATGCCAGGATCCCAGTCATCTCAACGAGAAAATGGTGCTCAGTTACCACATCCAAGTTAATTGTTTGGGTTAGTGAATACTTAATGATGCCTAGCCTGAGGACTCTTCTGCCAGGTTTTTAATGAAAAATGAAAAGGTCCCATATGCCCTTTCCCAGAATCCTTCACTATGAGCCTCTCTGTTAGATTTTATTTTACAAAAAGAAATCCACCAGTTGAGATCTCACAAATTCCAGGAAGCATGAAAGTAATCTCCAGGCTCTGGCTGGAAGAAAAATTATATAGATGTGGTTTCCAAGGTAGTGTTTCTACCAAAACTATATGTATATTTAGAAAATCTGCCTGAACTTTGAGTGACCTGAAATCCGCCAGTGCTCATTACAGGCAGGGACATCTGGTGGTCAATAAACTTATTTATTTATTTATATGTTGCACATGAAGCAGCTGTACTTGAGCAGATGACCAGAGGCTGTGTAATCAGAGTGTGAATAGCTGAATGAGTAAATCATATTAGGCTTCTTAGGCACTTGTTTAAGGGATACATGTGCCTTTTTAATTTTCCTTTATTAAGGTCAGCCCCAAACATAGCAATGTTAGCAGTAGGGTTATTAGTGACTTATTTGCTTCATTAAAATTTATGGCACATTTTACATCCACCATCTGGGGCAATGTCTCCCCACTTCACTGTTAAAATGTAACTTAAAACGGTACCTGGCACTGATAATTCTAGCAAAAATACTCTATAGATGGAATTCTTTTTTCTAATGCCAGGGTTATCCTGCCAGTAATTCAATGCACAAACACCACAACAGCAAAAGCAAGATTTTAAGTCCAACCACATTGAATCATAGCTAGGACACAAAGTCTTATGTTCAAGTTTTTCACTATACATTCTGTTTATAGGTAAAGGGAAAAAAAAAAAAGGAGTGGGCGAGTTCTTACTTTAAAAGTTGCAAAGTTATGGAAAAATGGAAAAATTTAAAGTGCCTTTGGCAGCCTATTGCATACTTTGATCTCTTATGGCTTAATTCAGGGATGTTTTGGGTTTAGAAGTTTTAAAATATAAAATAACACGACAAATTTAAATTAAAAGGATGAGATATGTAACATCTCATGGACTTTCATAACCTACTGGATCTACCAACTTGTCTGGTAAAATTTTCAAAAAGAAGTTAGGGGGTTACCACTTATGAGGTTAACCTCTTATTCAGATGCTGGAAATGGAGATCTGTGTTGCTGGAGGGAAGACTGCTTAATAGAATAGAATGTGAGACACATCTCGCAATGAATCCTTGAAAATGGAAAAAAGGATTTTTTTTTTAAACAAACAGACAACCATTTACAAAGTAGCACAAGAATAGCCCAAGCAATGCTGTGTTGCAGACAAGGTGACAGGGAATTAACAATGGTTATTGTATCACATATTGATAACTTTAGAGTGATTACTCAGGAAAACAAATACAGACAAGCAAGATTGATCAAATGATTAATCATCAACTGTTCCTTTCAATAAAGCAATGTAAGTACAACTTTCTTGGCTATCCTATATATACATATATACATAATTTTCCCCTTCTTTCTTTTCTCTTTTCCCTCATGCCAGTTGCTCTTTATTTTTGAGCAGTTTCCTTTTGTTTCACAATGTTTATCATACCTCCTAATTTTTATTCACTCTTTCAGGTTCTTATACTAGTGAGAAAATATGTTGCTTACACATGCAGGTCTGATTTATTTCACTTATGAGTATGGCCTCTAGTTGTGACCATTTACCTATAAAAGCCTCTCGTTTATCATTCTTTATAGCTGAGTACTATTCCATGATATAAAAATACAATTTTTTTATCCAGTCCTCTGGGTCACAGATCTCAATATTAAAAACAGAAACACTAAATCTTTTGGAAGCAAAAGTAGGTAAAAATCTTGAAGACTAGGCAGAGAGTTGATGAACAAAAACCAAACTCCAAGGGAACTACTTCAAAGAATCAACAACTGGGACCTCATCTTACTGAAAAGTTTTTGCATAACTAAAGAAATCATCACCAGAGTAAAAAGAAAATCCACAAATTGGGAAGAAAATTTATCTGGCTGTCCCTCGGACAAAGGTCTTCTATCTAGAACATATAAAGAATGAAAAAACATCAACCTCTCCAAATTCAACAACCCAACCCTAAAATGGGCATCTGAGATGAATACACACTTCTCAGATAAAGAAATACAAATACAAATAGACCAGGAGTGAAAATGTTCAACATCATTCGTCATTCAAGAAATGCAGATTAAAGCAATGTTGAGATTTCATCTCAACCCAGTAAGAATGGCTGTCTTTAAGAAATCAACCAATAACAAATGCTGGTGAGGCTGTGGAAAAATAGGAACTCTTTTTCCACTGCTGGTGGGAATGCAGAATGGTGAAACCACTGTGGAAATCAGTATGGAGATTCTCAGCAAACTAGGTCTACAGGTCCCATTCAAACCAGCTATTCCCCTTTGGGGTATTTTTCCAGAAGATCTGTATGTGCACCCATGTTCATAGCAGTGCAATTTGTAATAGCTAAATTATGGAAGCAGTGCAAATGTCCATCCACTGAAGAAGGATATTTGAGATAGTTTTTTGCATCATTTGGAATATAAATTGTATGTATCAAATAATATTAATAATATTTTTTCAAAACATGTATATGTATGTATTTGCATATATAATGGTAGGATATATGCAATTATATATGTCTATATATAAAATAGATATAATTTAAATGGTTTGTGTAATATTCTAATTACTCTCAATGACCCTAAATATTTACAGTTTGTAGCACTTAAAATTATTCACCTAAATATTATTCTTTTTATTTTTCAAGATTGAATAGCAAACTATAAATTTACTAGGTAAAGTTTTGAGTCGAGATTGTAGTGTTTAAAGAAAAATTTCTGATCCTATTTTAACTCACTCAAGTATAATTTCTATCTCTGTTTCCTTATTTGTGAAAGAGAGAATGACTTCTTGAGCTATTATGCTGAGCTGTCAGAGTTATATCTGTATCTGAATACTGAAACATTTCCAAATATTTTCAGTGTTATTCTAGGGCAGCCAATGTGTGTAGCTCAGTAGTAGAGAGTACATGCTTAAGGAGGTTCAGTGCTCTGAGTCCAATACTCAGCACCAAAACCAAACCAAAACAAACAAAATAGAAACAAGTATGTATAATTATTATTATTTTTCTAGTAAGACATAGAATGTCTGAAAGGGCAGGACGTAACAGCTGAGAAACTGTCTCCAGCAACATTTTTTAAAAAATCAAAAGATGATATATTATCTAAGCTCTAAATAATTCCAGAAAATCAGTTTAAGAATGTTTTGGAGGGCTTGCTACAAGGTATAGCAGTTCTCATTTATGGATTTTTGCTTTTCGTATTTTTAGCTAATCAAGGAGCTTAAATCAAAAAGCAAGTAGGTAAACTGAATTGGAGTTTAGTACACCAAATGAAAAATAAAGATGAAGCTGGGGATAGACCAGGAGTGAGAAATAGTTCTTAAGCATTCCAAGCTTCTCAGTAAGCAGAAGCAGCAATTACCTACTAGTAAGATTTGAAGTCTCTGGTAGACTCAAAATAGATAGTGTAAAAATAAAATCAACTACATCTCTTGTACTGTAATGATTGAACCAGGTAGAGCATAGCTTCGCAGAAACAAGCCTTCCCAATTTCAGAAATAAATATGATTTATAACAGTCTCTGTTATAGCTGCTATACATCAAGTTCAGTATCATACAGAAAAACACATGAGAGACAAATGAAAATGAAGAGCAAGGAAAACCAACTTATTGTAAAGAAATGAAAGCAACTTACAGAAACAGATGCAGCAATGATCCAGTTGTTGCAGTTATTAGACAATAATTTAAAATAAGCAATGGGTTGAATGAGGTAGTAGAAAATTATACATGTTATACATATATAGTGCACTAACAGATGAAGAATTTCAGCAGAGAGATGATAACTACCCCAAATCGTCACATGAAAATGCTAGAAATGGAAACTCAGAAAGGAATAATTCCATCAATGTCTCCAATAGACTAGACAGCACAAGGAAATGAGTGAAGTTAAAGATGGATGATATACCTAGTGATGACAGACATCTAACAGACACGCACACACACACACACACTGGTACAAAAAATAGGGCTTCGAACAGATGTGACCTATTTAACAAATATAGAACTCTTTACTCAACAAGAGCTGAATACAAATTCATTTTAAATGCAATGGGGCATTTACCAAGTTGTAACATCTTCTCAGCGACACAAGAAAAGTCACTAAATTTGAAAATATTAAACAGATTTTCATTGAAAATTTGAAGTTTAAATACTTAAAATAACAGCAAACAAAATATGCTCCACACAACTCCAGCAAAATAAAATTGAAAAACTAAAACCAGAACATTGTAGGGCTTTTCGCATGTTTAATGATGTATAACTGAAAAATAAAATCATATACTTTTAGCGTGTAACACTTGATGTTTAGATATATGTGCACACATTGTGAGATTACCATAGTTGAGCTCATTGACATATCCAGCATCATATGTACAACCACACATACACATATGCTACTAGAGAAAGAGTAGCTCCAACTGAAAGAAAATTAAACAAGCATATTGGTATTTATTTGATGCAACTAAAAAGTGATTAGAGGGGAAATTATATTATTAAATGTTTATATTAGAAAGAAAAAAAGATTTTAAAGCAATCTTCTCAGAAAATGCCTTTAAAATTATCAAATGAAAAGCAATTAAATTTGAATTAAGCTGAACTAAGTCAACAGCAAAAAAAAAAAACAGTAAAAAAACAATGAAATGGAATATGGTGAAACAATACAGAAAAATCAAAGCAAGAAAAGCTATTGTGTGAAGATATGAATGAATTTGAAAATATTTATCTGATTAAGCAAAAAAGAAGAAAAAAGAAAAAGAACCAGAAAAAAGATAGGAAGAAATTGTTGAAAGGGAAAGAAGAACTGTGGAAGGAAGGGGAAAGGAAAAATCAATTGAAAAAGATAAAATGAAAACAAAGCTTTGTGAATCAGGAGGGGAAGAGGGATTAGAGGGCAGTGCGGGAGACCCCTGAAAGACCTGTGGTCGGCATCCATTTTGTAAAACACCAGCCATCTTAAGAGTCTTGAGTTAAGTTTCGGTTTCTATTCTGAGTTAAGTTTCTATTTTCTCTAAGTTAAGTTTCTGTTTCCTGTAAATCACGTGCTATCGCGTGATATGGTCACATGCTATTGCCTGATGCCTGGACCACCCTCGCGTGATGTTTGGACTTCCCTCTGTTGCTTAGTTACCCGCTGGCGTCAATCCCCCATTCCACACTGTATATATACCGGAGGCTTTCGCTCAATAAACGAGACTTGATCAGACTCCTGTCTTGTCTCCATTTCTTGTGTCTCTTGTCTCTTTCTTAATCCCCACTCCCCCTCTAGAGTCTCAGTTGACTACCCGCGGGTCGGGTCAGGGCAGGAAGGGGGTTAGGAATAAAAGAGGAATCAATGTATTTCATATAGAGAAACAAATTCCCTGTGATGAATATCAATACTACGTCTATCTAAATTGTACCGATAAACTTTATCTATAATAAAAGATTTATGCAAATGAAAAACAGACAACACAAATAGCGAGTATAGTGAATTAAATGAATCATTACAAATGATGCAAATATTTTAAAAGGTGATACTTGAGAATTATAAACAGCCTTATAAGAATAACTTTTGCAATGTAGATTGAAAGGAGAAATTAACTGAAAGACACAAACTGCAAATATTTACTCAAGATAAATATGTAGTCTGAATAGCTTGGTATCAGTTTTTAAAAACCAACTGTTTATAATGTAAAATCTTTTCAAAAAGAAATCTTTAGGACCATATGATTTCACTGTTGAAGTCTATCAAATATTTAAGGAATACATAATTATAGTTTTATGAACTCTTTTTTAAAACATAAAAGATGATGCTGAACTGTCCATCTTGTCTTTGAGGCCAGAGTCATTCACGTACCAAATGGAACCAGGATGTCACAAATAGCCATTACTATCTCACAGCAGGAAAATTCAAAACTTCGTAACAAAAATGTTTCCCTTTATATTCAGCCACATATAAATAGAATACGCCTTTAGTTTCAAGTACAATTTATATCCAAATCAATTTAATTCATCATATCCACAGACTAAAAAAAAAATACTTATGTCAATAGAGACAGAAAAAGGATTGTATGAAATTCATTATTCATGGGTGATGACAAACTCGTAACTCACAACAGAAAAGGAAAGGAAGGATCTCCTTTAATCTGTTTTAGTGCATCTCTGAAAAATCTAAAGATAGCATCACACTTAGAGAAGAAAGACTGAGTGATTTTTCTAATACCTGTGTTCACAATTCAAGTATATATCACCACTTCTACTCAGCATATTTTTTTTGGAGATCCCAAGCAGAAGCAAAAGAATACAGTAAGAAGAAGCAATAAAAAGCTGGAAAAGAGGAACACAATGTGTATTTATAGGCATCATTCTCTAAAATCCTAAGAAATCCATAGAAAACTACCCTCAGGATCATGTGATTCTAGGAAAGTGACAGAATATGAATATGAAAGTACCACATAAAACTCAATCATAATTCTGTACACTATCAATGCCCAATTGGAAATTGAAATGAAAATATAAACTTTTTTTTGAGACAGGGTCTCACTATGTAGCCCAGGATGGCCTTAAATTTGTGGCAATCCTCCTGTCTCAGCCTTTCAAGTGCTGGCATTACAGGCATGCTCCACCACACCTGGCAAAAATATAAACATTTAAATATGGAAAAAGCATCAAGTACTTAAATGTATATTTAACCAATTGCATGAATATTAAAAATGTTGAAAATTTCACAGAGAAACATTAACGAAAAATCTATGTAAATGAAATTATATATTTTATTAATATGCTGAGCATCTTAAAATTATTCTAATTTCTTGTTCAGCTTTCATGGATGACTTAATCGAAATACTATTAGCATTTGTTTTAGAATTTATCAGGTATATTTTAAAATTTATATGAAAATAAAATAGATTGACAATGATACATCTAATCAGATTTTCTTTGTATCAATTCTTGAGGTTTGTTTTGCTTTTGAATTTGTGATCTTTTAGTTAAATTTGGTTAATTTCTAGCTATTGTTTCTTCTAGTATATTTTCTGTTCCATTTTCTCTCTCCTCTTCTTCTGAGATCTTAACAATTTCCATGGTAGATCTTTTGAATTATCCTATAACTCCCTAGGGGTTGCTCAATTTTTAACCTTTTTATTCTGTATTTCCTTCATTTATATTGAACTGAATTCAAATGCATGAATTTCAATTTCCTATGTCATCTCTATTTGCTGTTAATCACGTCAATTATATTTTAATATTTTTAATATATATATTTGAGTCCAAGAATTTATGTTAGATTATATTTTATAGTTTTTATTTATCTGCTGGGATTTTTAACTGATGTGAGCAGATTTCCTCAGCAGCCTTGAGTGTATTAATATTAATGGCTTTGGTGCTAAGGCCATCTCTTAAGTCATTTTAGACTTGGCTTCTGCTCATGGTCTGTTGGGGGGAGAATGGTTCATTTTCCTCTTTTTTTTCATACTGAATAATTGTGGATTATATCCTAGACATTGTGACATAGCATCTACACTTGGGACATATTTTCTCTAAAGAGTCTTGTGTTTATTTGTTCTACAAAGTGTTAATTTAGCTACACTCAAAATTAAAAAAAAGTCCTCTTGGAAGTGATATCAGCTTAGATTTTAATTCAATGTTTTTGGTCTTACCAGGGCTGCTTATAATTTGCACATTATGTGTGCTTGAGTCATACATGGGTCATGTAAGGGGTAGCCAGAAATTTAAGCAAACTGGATACACTGAATTGGATGCTCTGCTGACCCTCTTTCTGCAATTTATGGCTCCACTTTCCAAGGAGTATGTGGGCCTGAATTCTGTTCTGATTCATCAAACCAGCAATGCTGAAGCTTTTCCATTGGAGTTATAGCTGGCTACATGATACACTGGGAATCATTGTCAGGGTAGAAGCTGCAGAGTAGGAAACTCAGTATTATTCTTGTATTAATGTCCTACTGTTGGCTTATATGGTGGTTTAAAACAGAAAAGTCTTTCTTTCCCAAAACTCTAGAAGGTAGAAACTTTTATAATTTAGATCTAGAATGGCTCCCAGTGCTTCATGGGTTTAGAAAGTGGTTGGGTCCTGGGGGTGCTGTAGCTACCCCACTTTTAAAAGGTGTCACCTGGTTGCAAATGATTCACTGGGGATGTGACCTTGAAGGGTTTATCTGCTTCTCTTCCTTCCCCTGTGTGCTTTCAAGCCTCCGTGGCACCAGCAACTTGCTGCCGCCAGGTGCTGCCACCATGACTTTTCTGGATATGAACACACCAAGCAAGGACTGAAAATTTTGTAATCAGGAGCCAAAATAAACTTCTATTGCTTAACATTGCGGGTGTCAGTTACTGTGTCTCAGGATAGTGACTAAGATTTTGATACCAAACATGGGGTCTTTGCTATGACAACCTGACCACATGGTTTAGGAGCATTTGTGGTTGGTTTGTGAGAGAAGTTTGGAAAGATTTAGCGATTCTAGCTAGTAATGCCTACAATGCTGTAAGTCAAGCTTGATAGGAGATTCCGGTAAGAGCTCTGAGGACCAGAGTGCTCATAGAAATGAAGATAGTAAAGTCTAGGCTCAGCAAGTTTCAGTTGGGAACATAGACTCCATTGGTAGTTGTATTGGAGACTGTGTTATTGTTTGGTAGAAACTTCATCTTTCATTTGTTCATGCCCTGAGACTTTGTGGGAGTCAGAGATGAAAAGCAACAGGTTAAGTAATTTGCCAGAGGAAGTTTCAATGCAGGCTAATGTGCAGGATATGGCAGTGATGGGGGGACCTCTTAGAGACAGGTGCACAAACTGCAACCCCAAAACCCACTTTTGTTTGTAGAGTGCCAACAACACAGCAGTTAAATCTTAATACTGAGATTTTAGTTTAAAAAAACAACTTACATATTGGCATCTTTTGTTTTTAAAGAAAAACAAGTAACACTAGCACTATAAATTTGCCACCACTAACCTATGGGATGGATATTTCTGGCTGCATTCAGTCAGATGGAACAATAAGTCCATTTAAAAAGTTTTCAGTTGTGTCAGACAGGAAACAATTGCACAGTTGGACCAAAAGAGAGCTCAGTTGCTAAAAATATTAGCATTAAAATGAAGGTAAGTACTTTGCACCAAGATGATAGGAAAAAATGGCTGGAGGGCATTTTAGACATCAGCAAAAGCCCACCCTTCTCAAACTTCAAGGTGTAAAAGTGGAAGACTTGTCTTTCAGAAGAGATTTTCAGGGAGCCCAGTTCATTTAGGACCAATAAAGAAAGAGTTTCCTGGTATTCAGACTTCTAGGCACTCAGAGACCTTTGTAGCGATGCTCATGAGGGCCTAGCCACTCCAAGAGCTGGCAGCAGATTTTGGTATCATCTATCTGGTTATGGTTTTACAGGAATGCAAAATACAAGAGTTGTGGGATCAGTGAAGCGTCCACTCCCTGGGCGGCTAGGCAGCATGCTTCTGAGAAGGCAATGTGTAAAGCTGTAAAAGTGAAGCCAAAAGTGCTGTCTATGTGCCATGAAGTAAGAAAAGTTGGGCACATGGTGCATCTACTGAGGCAAAATACTGGCAGTGAGTAAAAGCATCCCAACAGACAGACTGTGACAGCTATCACCAGAAATACTGTAGGGGAAGGGCTTCCCAAGCCACTTGGAGTTCACAGTTTGCCAGTTTTCTCCAGTTTGTGAACACCAAATTCCAACACTTAATGTTTGCTCTGCAAGGTTTCTCTTCTGCTTTGGGGTCATTCCTTTCTGTATCCTTATTTCTCCCATCAGGAAGGGAAATGTGCCATTGGATGTTGCATTTTCCCTTTGTGTCTCCAAGTCTACATTCTTTTATAAGGAAATTTTACCTCCAGTTTCCTGATTATATCTTAAAGAAACCCATTTTCAAATTAAATCTCCTTCATAGGTATCAAGGGTTTGGACTTGATTACATCTTTTAGGGTCTGTACTGCTACCTATTCAAATCAGCTTCTTCTAAATATTCCTCTCAAGTCTGTTGCCTTTTTTTTTCACTCTCTAATGCTTTCAGATAATTGATGTCTAAATTTTTCCCAGGGTTTAGAGTAGTTATTCCTAGGTTTGACTCTTTAAATTATTGGGCTGAACTTGATGTGATACTCCCTTCTCTGACAGCTATGTTTGTACATCTGTACATCTGTATCTGTATCTATGTTTATATTGATATCTCTTTATCTGTCTAATTATCTGTCTAATTATCTATCTATCTATCACCTATCATCTATCATGTCGCCTTTGACACTCTCTCTGCCACTGGTGTGTGTGTGTGTGTGTGTCCTTGTTTCACTACTGTGCAAATAGGAAATTCAAGCCCTTCTGAGTCTAGATAGAAAATTTATAATTCCACATTTTTCAGATCCAGATAATTCTTAGCTGTTTCTTATGTGACTTTTTCTCAGTCACAAGCTTCTTCACTCTTTTGAAAAAAGGATAAATTAAAAGAAAAATCAAATAAAATTTAGGAGAATTTTTATTTAAGCACCTTAAGTTTTATTCCACTTTTACTTCAAACTTAAAAACAGAGAAAGGAATACAAATAAAAAACTTCATGTTTGATTTGAGAATCAGGAGGAAAATTGGGCAAAAATCTTTTAGAGGTAAAATTTGCCACTTTATTATGAAGCGATTTACAAGCACTGTATATTCTAAAAATTGGAATTCTTGTATCTAAAACACTAGAGAATCTGTTTGGTAGAAAAGCAAACTACATTTTTAAAAATCTTCAGTAAAATATTTCCTTATGCAAAATCCATTTGAACCCAAAGAAGAGGGTCCATTTATAATCCTCCAATGTGGTAATTTTTAAAATGTTAATCACAGCACTGTATATGTACCAATATATTTATTATATGTCGTGTACATAAACATAAGTGAAACTATTTTCTATAAATATTTATTGTTTTCATGGAACTATTTGACTCTTTGAACCTTTCTGTATCCACTAGAGAGTTACTATAGAGACAGTGGACATCCTTTGATCTGAAATGTGTGGTGTATCAAAACAAAACTGGGCCTTGTTACTAGAAAATAGCTTAAATTCCTACTCACTTCCACTTGGTGAACAATGATGGGACTTGAAAAAATTATAATTTTATAAATACTATAAATTATCTAAAGTAACTAATAAACACAAGTATAAAGTGAGCATTGAATGGTTTTGATTTAGGTTTTTCTTTGCAACTGGGCTTCAGAATCACTCATGAACCCTTGTGCAGTAAGTAAGCTGGTGGTTCCCACACAAGATGCCAGATAGCTCTTTCAATAGGGTTAGTTATTTTTCTTCTTTTCATGTCTTAAAGTCTTACACTACATGAAACTACTACCTTCTCTGTAGATTCTGCCTTAGTAGGAAGTACAGTGAGACTTTTGTTAATTTGAATATTCAAGCTTTATAAGAGTAGAGTCGCTTTCTTATTTTTTTTTATCCCTAGACACTCCATTTTGTGATGCCTACAGTGTGGGTAATAACATGTGCCTTATGCACACTTTAGAGAAATGCAAGGGAAGTTAATTAGAAAATGTCACGGACTCTCCAAGATTCTCAGAGGGAAAAGACATCATGTGACTGCAATGTATCATTAGTGTAAAAATAAAATCATTCCCAATCCCATAGCTCTTAAAGGATCTTTACACATTGCTGGTACATTTAAGGAATAAAATTATAGATTCATTGAACTGGAAAGAATCTCAAGATGTCATGTGATACATTCTCTGATTCATGAGAGACTATAGTTCTTCTAGCTTATGACTTTCTAGCCTAGTTTTGAAACTTTCTAGAGAAAAATATTTCAGAGCTCACTTAATAATTTGTTTCCCTCATTTCATATCTTTTAACTATACAGTAATGTTATTTTAGTCTATTTTTTAGGTACCATAATGAATTCCAAATGAAGAAATCGATTCTACATACAGATTAGAATTTTGTAGTCAAGAATCACTGATTTCTTCCAGACATGGTGGCACACACCTATAATCACAGCACTCAGGAGGCTGAGGCAGGAGGATTGTTGCGAGTTCAAGATCAGCCTGGGCTACAAAGTGAGCTCAAGGCCAGTCTGAACTGCATAGTGAGACCCTGTCTCAAAAAGAGAAAAAAAAATCACTGATTTTCAACTACTTTTTCACAGCTAATGTTAACATTGTGTATAAGGGGAATAGTGAGGATGGGATTTGACCTTAAAATCAGTTAATGTCTTGGTGATAAATCTTTTACTTAAAAATTTCCTATAAGTTGTTTTAAGAATTTCTTTGCCATGGGAAGTGGAAAAGATATTTACTACCATTCTGTTTTCAGTTATCACTACAATTATTATTTGGACGAGAGACTAAAAATCAGATTTTGAAAAAAATCATAATTATACTACACCTAAAATATTAGAATGAAAATACTAAGAGAATTTAATAAAGCAGAGAAAATTTCAATACTTTCCCGAGTATGATCAAGATTACTGAGTGTGAAAATTCATAAAGAGCTCATCCGGCAACCCTCTACTATAGCTTGAGTCCACATAATATAAATGCAGACCACACAGACTTATTTATGGAAAGGAAATATTTACACACAGTTGCATTTACAGGTATACATTATTTTGGGTGGTACATATCTCACATACAGTTTGAATTCTTTATGAACTTGAAGAAGCTAAAATTGTTCAGTAGTGAAAGAACTCATTTGCATATTTCTTCCAAGCACATAACTTTCTTTCATTAAATGCTGGTGTATCCCTCAAACCAAGATCAGTTTACTGGAGTAGTTTCTTTTCTACTATGTATTTCTCTGTAATTGGCCAGTGTCATAAGATTTCTAAACTTAATCTTCCCATGTACTTGTTGCATTTGAGAAATGCATTATCTAAATCTGAAAAGACAGCAAGCAGATGATTGCAGAAAGCTTAAAAATTATTAATTCAGCAAACACTGTGGGCCCATGTAGAATATTATACTAAGAACTTACAATTTAAGCTATAAAATAGTGTTATAAAAACACCATTACTACAGTTTTGTATAACAATCCATTCAAAACTTCATCATAGCTAGTACTTTTGAACAGTTTCATACATTTGAAAAGAAGCTCAATACAACAAAATAAAAAAGTTTCTTAGAGTTGCTATTAACAAGATTAGACTTCAAATGGAACATTGGATTCTAACTCTTTAACTTTCTGTACTTAGCTGGGATTAGAAAGGCATTTGTCCAGAAAACTCAGACTATTTGTTTGATTACTTCCATGCACACTGACCCTCCAGACAAAGCCTTTACTGGAGAGAAAAAAAAGAAATGAATAATTAGAAGCAGCAGATCAACAGAAATGCATGCAATTTTTTTTTTATGATGATTGGATACTGAATTGTTGCCCAAAAGGACATCAAAGCTAAAGTCAGGCTTTTTCCAGTAGCAGTGATTTAAACAAACATGTGTTGGGATTTATTTTTAGACATAAAGGTGCATGGCCAGAGGTTTTAGTCAGGATTGCTATTAAATAAACTCCCCTTAGGGCCTTGTAAAAGATGGTGTTTGAATTATAAGTAGGCATAGCCTCTTTTCCACATTTTGCAAGCCACTGTAGATTTCTCATTGCCTCGTCTGTGGCAAGGGAACTCTCCCCCTTTGTATTCCTGTTGAGCCCTGTCTTATAGTAATTATGAGTTTGGAGATCATTAAAAGTTGGAATTTGGGGGTGGTGCACAAGACCACTGCTAAAGCTCCGCGGCTGATCAACAACATGTTCTAAAAGGCTTTTGATGTAACATGGCTCATTAAGTAAAGGTCAAAATTGGACAATATCCTGTTAATTTCCTTTTGCTACAGAAATCAATAATTGCATCAACATTCATTAAATTTGACAGAAGCTAAGAAAGTTAGATGTGAGATGTAGATCAATACTTATTCCTGATGGGATTAGCTTGCTGTACAGAGGGTATAAAACATCAATTTTATACACATTGCTGAACCCAGGGCTCCTCTCTGGCTTTAGGGAAGGTGCATTTCGCCTTCTGGCCTTCAACTCTAATGTGGCTTTGGGTTTTTGATAGGTGGAGCTGAATATTCTATTTAGAGTAAGTTTTCTTATTTTGTTGACATATACTAAACGAACTCTTTCCTTTGGTATTATCTGGTTTTGCTTTTTTCAGACAGTGTCTCACTATGTAGTTCAGGTTGGTCTTGAACTCACTATGTACCCCAGGCTGACATCAAACTTGGGGCTATCCTCCTGATTCAGCCTTCTGAGTGGTGGGATTGTAGGCATGTGCTACCATGGCCAGATTTTTGTATTGTTAAATTTTCCATTTATTAAGACTAAATTGTGCCCCTGCATGCCCAACTTTACACATTTGGAAGTTTTAGAGTCTACTTGATTTCCATAAATAATGTCCATGTTAAATCCTTCAGTTTTTTCTATCATACAGCTATTACTAGCAGACCTTCTGATATGGTGTGAATCCTAGAGAAATTTGGAAAAAGTTCCATTTATTTATACAAGTGCCTAGGCATTAATCGGTTTGTTGTTAATGTCTTCAAGATCATGAGCTGTCTGGCTGTCTATTTTCATAAAGCCAGATCCCACTTAAATGGACCCCAATGCTCATAGTTGCATTTATGTGCTATTGTGGGATTCCAAGACAACTTTTGCAATAGAAATATTAGATAACTTATGTTATATTTGCAGTATTTCCTGGATTTTTATTGCACTTTTATTTTTTTAATTTAAAAAGTCATACATAGCACTAATGACCACCATTCTAGAAATGGAATAGTCTTTCTGAGTATGGGACATTTGCTTAAAAGTTAGGGTAAGAAATGACTGCTTTTTCCATCTAAGCAAATTTGGCTTTGTCACGCTTCTCAGCAGAGAAACATTGCCAGCCAGCATGGTAGCCTGCAGTGCTTATACTAACGCATGGCCCCCTGAACCCCCAGAAATTTCTCTATAGTGTTAGAGCTGGACTTGGTGTATAACAAGATGAAAATCAAAGAGAACTGGGCTGTGTGGGCTAATGATGCTAAAGGAAGTTATCCAGAAGGATTATAGTAGAAGTGCTGCAAACATAACCTGGCATGGGCAGTAAAGAGAGAGAGCAACGTTGGCATTTTCCTTACAGAACTTAGAGCCGTCATCCTGAAGAGTAAGTAGGATTTCATCCTTTTTCCTACTGTCACATTTTCAATAACTTCCTGATGCAACGCCTCCTTCTCTACGTGTTTCTATCAGTTCATGCCTCATTTGCTATGACTTTAGTCTGTATCAGTCTGTGAGCATGTGGAGGCCCAGGGATTTTGTGTTTGCTGTTCCTTGTGTATGAAAGACTTGTCATTAGATTTTTGTATGGCTGCCATTCTTATTACTTGTGTCCTGGTTTCCACGTCACCTCTCACAAACACCTTGATTACCACCACCCTGAAAAATAATTCCCCCACCATGAACATGTCCTATGCCCTGTGGTCATCTACTTCTTGGAACATACCATCTGATATAATCTATCCTATTTATTCTTATTTTTATGCCTTCTTATTAAAGTACAAAATCCAAGGTTTTATAAGACAGAACTGTGTAACAGGGCATAGCACTCTCTGAACACATACACACTGATCAGTAAGTGAGATAATGGGAACCAATTAGAACCCAGCAGAGTTATGTCCAGTGGGGATGTGGAAGTAGGATATCATATGGGCTCCAAAGGTAGACATTCAGGTGGAGGAGACACAAACAATTCAGTGACAGCAGAAAGCAGTGGTGGTGAACCTTTGAGAGATGTCAATGATAATACACAGCAAGTCGCTGCAAGCGTGCCATAGTACACCACCACCGGCTCAGAGGAAACACGAGGATCACACTGAAGGTTTACTCCAGTTCTCTCAGTTGGGCCTCATCTACTTACCTGTGTCAGACTTCTTGTCTGAGGGGAAAAACCTTTTGGGGACCAAAGTCCACACTTGTTCTCAAATTCCAACTTCTGTATTCAATTATTTCTGGCTCGTCTGACAAACTCACTTGACTCCATGCTCCTGCAGGATGCTGTACTCAGCGACCATAGACTTGGAAGTTAGCCTGCCATCTAGGACCTCTGCCTGCTCCAAGCATCTCCGCTGCCTCTTCTCTGACTTTCCCACAGTTGCCCTAGAACATCTCTGTAGCTCCCCAGTGATGTGGCCGACTTGCTTGGCTCATGTGATAACGACACAAGGGTTCTCTGCTTCCCTCTTTTGCGGGGAGAACTAGCCACAGAAATCTACACCATTGAATCATGGCATGGTTGTTCCACTAATTTAAATTTTGGAAGGAGAAATGAGTTGTTATCAATAAGATTCAGAATACTTAAGAAGTCAATAAATCTGTCCCATCTGGATTAAAATTTCTGAGATTGCTTCACTAGAGAACTTCTAAGTAGGTCATAAAATTAGAAGCAAATCTACTGGATGATTAAATAAATTTAAACTTCAGGGTCTTCCCTTATAATCAAGCCCTTCTGTGGTCTTGGGGAGGACAATAAAATTTTGTTAGCATGGATATTATTATTATTATATAATTTAATATACAATTATAATATTAGTATACAATGAATATACAATTAATATTCATTTTAGAATAATATATTTTAATGTTCAATTTTAAAATATATTAAGTATATTATATAAAATTTTATAATTATGATGTATAATATTAAAATATAGTATTATATTAAAATAGTATGATATTTGTTTTCTGAACCTCCTTCCATCACACTTCCTCTTGCGTTGGTTGGTGTTGGGATGAATGCCGTGTCTGAGTGGAATGTACCTCAGGGATGCTAACCTTGGAAATACACTCATGGTGAACTACTGGGATATGTTTATGAGGCTTGTCACCATTTTCATATACCCTGAACTTATTGATAGGTATCCCAATAATTGACCTAGGTTTTCCTTTTTTCTCAGTGGAGATATTCTCATTTGTTACTGAACACTGATATCATTATTTTTCAGTTTAAGGGAAAATTGGAGATATCATAGTTGGTGTTGCTTTGGAAAGACGTTTACTGCTGTTGTGTATGGGTTGGCAGGGCCTGGACTGACCATGTGATGGGTGCTGACCTTGTCGTCGAAGATTACTGTGCATGTTTTTGTTGGCTTTTCATAGAAGTTCTGGATAGAGACATTAGATACAGGGCCTGAAATTTTCTGTAAAAGAAATATTCTCATAGGCCACCGTTTAATATGTGAACTAAGAAAACACAATGTATTAATTTCTTAATATTCTTTATAAAATTCTACTATATTTTACCGGAGAAAATCTGACTCCTTCAAGAATAAAATTTGAACATGAAGCATAAGGGGACAAAGATCTTCTTTTTTTCCTTGATCAAAAATAGCATGCTGGACAGACTTGATTTGTGGTTTTATTATTGATGTTGGGTAAAAGAGAGGACAAAGGAGAAAGGAGTGTGCTGCCGGGTGTGTCTTTGACCTGCGCTTGATTAGGAAGGAGAGAACACAGGGAATTTGTAGCCTAATGGTTTCAGGCAGCAGGCCGGGAGACAGCTCAGCTCTGAGTGGCTGGGTCTCTCCTTCAGAAGGCTCCCCTCACAGCTGGAATTAACGGGACTGGGCTGCCTGGGCTTAGCAGACAGGAGGAAGGGGAAGCTTGCCCTGTCAGTGGGTTGATTTGCTCCCAGCCACAAGGAGAAGCTGGTGTCCTGCTGGTGACCTATGCTATATTTGCCCTTTGACTAATCAGAACACTTCTGTCTCTGACCAGCTCGTGTCTTTCCAAGATCATTATTTCATTAAAAACAATCTACAGGAAAATAATGTAAGAGTTTCTTTCTGTTGCACCACCTGGAGAAATGGCTTTGTGCTTTTAGCAAGATGTGGAAATTCTCAGCTGGGTGAGAAAGAGGAACCCTCAGTAGCAAGTATTTTATAAAATGAAAGTTTTTGTTCTTGATGCTGAGAAACTTGTGACTTACAGCTGGATAGCACTTCAGGAAATGATTTGGTCCTTTAAAGCAATAAAATGACCTTGTATTTATAGAGGGGAAAGTGGACATAGCCAGGAAAAAGTAAAAGAAAATTCATGGAAGGAAAAGAATCCCATACAAAGAGAAGAGTATGTAGTAAGGCACACAAGTACGAAGAGGTTGAGAGAATGACAAGCAGTGGGAGAGGGAATATAGGGTATTTTTACTTGTCAAGGTGAAAACTAAGTGGGTAAATTATAACTGTTTGCCAATGCTAATACATACTTAACAGAAACAGTTATATCTAGATCACTGTTAGAAGATAAGACATCTTTTAAACAAAAGGAAAGAACACACTCTGAAATAATATGAATAGGTTGCTCTATACTTGAAATCTAAACCAAATGATTCCAGGCTCATTATTATGAAGGCTCATATTTCACATCCAATGGAAAAGCAAAGTGAGTCCCCATCCCCAACATCTCAGCTGAACCTGGGGGATAAGAAATTCTGAAGATTAATGAGTTGTTAATGACCTACTTACCTCTTAATTATTGAGCAACATGAGGTAATAATCATCAGCTTCTCTCAATGAAAATGCTTCAAACATGTGCCAGGCAAGTGTGCATTTTAGTCACACTAAAAAGTATAGTACATCATTAAATTAATGGCAGCAACAAGGTGGGGGCACAGCAACATGTTAGGAGGCTTCAAAAAGATCTCACATTCATTTTGTGGTAAATTAAAAGAATCCAAAGCAAAAGCACTAGATGGTTTCCATTAACTATTTGGTAGACTAGTGTGCTCTAAGGGACAGAGAAAACAGTATGCTCTTCCATGCAGCATGGCAGCACGTTTTATGCCACACAGGTTGCTCAGTAACTAATACTGACCCTTGAAATGATGGTGTTTTTGACGTTGCAAAAGATAGCGCATACCTTTTTGTGTGTTTCCAACCTCTTGTTCTTTGCTTTGGGGCATTTGAGATTGGATAAAGGGAGGGGTGATGTTCATTCCATTATTGTAAAATGAAGTCTTGCAAAGCTTGAGGGGCTCTGCTAGCGATTGTTAATGAGGCTTTATTAACCTAGGACATCACCCTATGGAATAATACCATAGTGAAATGGGTGTTCTCAGGACTCGATTGTTTTATTAATAGGGCAGCAGGGAAGTACACAAGGCTGTGGGGAATTAAAATAGACAGTGTGTGGCTTTTCCTCCCAGATCAGTAATCCACCCCTCTGGTTCAAGTCAGATATGGCCTCAAACATGTATCATGCCTATAAAGTCATTGCCTATAAATTGCTTAATTCTGAAATTGGCAGCCTTTCTTTAGAATCTAATTAATGAGCTTTAGTTATGTATCTGAATTAATAGATATTTTTCATTTTTGAAATATAATTTCTACTTTTGGATCTCAGGAATTGACAAAATAAATATCCA